>JAODOY010000009.1:1484980-1527559 GCA_025399855.1 Forbesichthys papilliferus | reverse complement strand
TCACATGAAAAGATATGCTCACATATTTGCAAATATGTGAGGGGTGTACTCACTTTTGTGAGATACTGTATATATATCATATTTATATATATATCATAATTATTAGGCTATACCATATTTTATTTGAGGTATTCACTAAATACTTTGATGGCCCTGAGGGTTCTCCTTTGTGTTCGAGCCCCAACCTGTAAGCTCATTGTAGTGCTTGTAATTGTATTCATTTTTTGGATATAACCATTCAAAAAGCGACATAATTGTATACTCACACACCACTTACAGTAAATGTTATGTTTATTCCACCTAACTTTCATTTCATTTCAGTTCTAAGCACTAACCCAATACCAAAAGTATAATGGGTTTGTTAGTCCACATTTACCTCTATGTTAATAAATATGTATTTGGGCAGATATAGTCTATTGTATCTGTTTTCTTTCTGTTTATTGTGACCTAAATCTGAGATAATTAATTATCAGTGTGTATTCATCCTGACCTGGTGGTGACCTGGTGGTGACCTGGTGGTGACCTGGTGGTGACCTGGTGGTGTCTCAGCTGAGCTATGCTCATGCCATAGACACTACACTACTCCATGTTTGGTATGTCAGGTATGCACACATCACAGTGAACTATAGAGGCACAGTTGCATCAAGCAAAGGGTGTGTGGATTAGGACCATGCCCATGTATGCATAATTATGTCATACATGTTTTGCCATCAGTAAATAAATAATAATGTACTATATCTTCTATTCATCATGTGTGGTCATGTGATTCTTACTCGTATTTATATTTATATTTCTGTCACACCAGGCCTGGCCATGAGCACAGTTTTGGTTAATGGGGGCATTCCTCTGATCTTGATCCGTAAAGTGAAGATAGTCACTTACTGTCTCGTCTGTGCCGGCATGCCAGACGTGTGATGTGCTGCTGTTTAGTCACCATAGAGACTAGACAGAGGGGGCGGGTCCTGCTGGAAAGAAATCCCTCCAATGGTCTATTAATCAGAGTTGAGATCCCAGTCTACTTTAACATGCCTGTTATATCTTCTCTCCATCTGCCCTAAAGTGGTGGACCAGGCAGATTAAAGTTCACACGAGTGTATGTCAGAAATAGCTGTTTAATCTGTTAAAGCGAGGCCTGAAGTGGGGAAGTGTGCTGGATTAACCCAAATGCCAGTCATATTTAGTAGAATAAACACATTCTGCTTACTCTATGGCTGCGGGCACCAATAATAGCATGGGTCATATGTGAAGGTATTGCTATTAATGAGGTTTCTATCGTGTGTGTGCGTGTGTGTGTGTGTGTGGGAGGGTCTCTTTGAGAGCTATATCATCCGGAACAGTTGTTTTGCTCAGGGCAGACACTCTAATTGGCCAGGTGCTGCTACCGTGAGCCTGGCCGTGCACAATGCTGACAGACTCTGGCAGAGAGACGGGTTTAAATGGTTTGATACCTAATGGCCTCATTTCTTTGTGTTCTAAGACTTTTACCATCTGGGTAGACCTCACAGTCCTGTAGGCTACTACTGTGTGTGTGCTGTACGTCAGGCTTTACTTGTGGTCTGAGGCAAACAGGCGCACACACACACACACACACGCACATGCGCACGTAAGGTCTCTGCTCCTGGAAAATCTGGATGGAAATAATTGGGGTGTTTTTTTTGTGGATTTTGTATCCCTTTGAAGCTAAAATTGGCATAGCCTTGCTTGCCTACCATAAGCCTGAGGTGAAGAGTACTGTCCCTACACACACACACACACACACACACACGCATGCATGTTTGCTCATGTGTTACAGTAATGCTCGATAGAACAGGCACACACACACACACACACACACACATACATAGGTGAACACACATGCAGAGGCAGTGGGCCCTCCAGCATGCATACTCAAATCTCCCCTGCTTACCATCCTCTGCCTATTCCCCTTTCCCCAAACAGCCTCTTCTCACCTCGTTGTCTCGCCTATCCCTTGGCTTTAATGGGGGTCCAGTGTCTCCCCTCGTGCCCCACACATGGTCGCACTATGACGGGCTCATGCCTATCACTAGCTCCCCTGGGTGTGGGGCTAAAGCCCGTCTAACTCTCAAGGCTTTGGCACACGGCCCGTAATGAGACAGTAGCTGCATAGATAATGCACAGCTTCGCAGTGCAGCACTTAAATAGCTTAGAGAAGCTGCTCTATTTAGGTATGAAGAGCGGCTTGTTAAATATTAGCGTAATATGAACAGTTGTTGCTTGGGCCGACTGGAAATTTCAGTATTGGCCAGACCATGTCTTTATATGATGTTGGTATAATGGGTTTTTATCAGGAATATACTGTATGGTCAAATTGAAATGAATGTTTCAGCCATTCAAGTGGAATATAATGTAGCAAGATGCCATGCAAGCTAAGCTAGTGTGGCTAGTAACCGCTAGTAATCTACACCTAACGTGAGCTGGTACGGTAATACATGCTTGGTGACAGGACGACATTATTTGTGATTAGCACGGCAGACTGCTGGCTCTTGACATGTATACGCAAACAAAACAAACATCTGTAGACAGACTGTGATAAACTATTGGAGGGGAAAAAGCACAAGGAATTGCTTAAACTTATAGGCACGAAGAGACAAGCAGACTTTTTCTACCGACTTTAGCTTCTAGAATAAATTAACTGAAGGTGTTATCTTTATGTCGTTTTTCTGGTTGTTATGGAGACAGGCTTGCCGTGTCTGCAGCCTTAGGTACAGTAGATGTACAGTATGCTATAGAGAAATTTGTTACCGTCCCTATGGCTCTATATAAAATGATTGTGCTGCTGTTTATAAGCACATCTGGACAATATGTTTTATTTATTTATTTTATGAAGAAATTGACCATACTCCATCTTGTACCTATCTTATCATACCAATAGATTATTATTAATTTATTTTTGTACAACTTTCTAAACTAAAAGTATACTGTGTTCACGGGAGTGTTAATGTGGCTGGAAGCCAGTAATGGTGTGCAGTGTTGAAACCAGTTAGAGCTCTGAAGCACTGAAGGATAATGAGGCCTGATAAATGTACGTGTTACTGTTACATCTCAGACCAGCACTGCTGCTTGATGAAGGGCTTGTTTTGTGGCTCCACTGAAGAGGAGTGTATCTGTTCCTCTCTTCCTCTCCTTTCCTCTCCTCTCCTCTCCTCTCCTCTCCTCTTCTATCATCTCCTCTTCTCAGATATTACCTGAGACAAAGTGAGTGAAATGCAAGCCGATTATCTTCTCTGCCTAAATGGTGCTTATCTCAACACTGAGCTTTACCTGTTCATTGTGAAATTGACAGTTCACCATGACAAAGAGCGCAATGCTTGAAATGGACTGAGAAGAGCTGACTAGATTGGCCGTAACTGAAGACTCCTAATGATGATTTTTAACCTCTTTACAGCTGCGCCGTTGTACCGCCACCGCCATATGTCCCGAAATTAGCCAAGATATATTGACTACATCTTCGATAGACTTGAGCTGTGAACTTGAGAGGGAAACTAACTAGTCCTTAGTGATTCTTAGTTTGTTACTCTCCCAAGCCACCCCCCAAAGACTACTTTAATTTTATGAACAATAAAACTAGGTTAGTTAATATAAGCTAGGGATGTGTGCGATTAGTCGGTTAAAATGTTAAACGCTGAGACCATCGCTAGTCGGTTAAACTTATTATTTGATTTTATTACACATTTTTTGAATGTTGTGGCTCAGTAAGTCTCTCCTGCCTCAGCATGCACATGAAATACAAAACAATGTGTTAATGCTGCGAGTGGAGTTGGAAGCGCTTGATTTTCCGTGCCTTCTTGGTTCCCAGTATCGAGGGAGCTTGGACAATTCTAAAAGTGGCAAACTAGCTCCGCTCGCAGAAGATGACTTGGTGTTGAAATCTGGATTCCCAACCTCTCTGCTTTCGATTTAACCTTACAGTACAATTGCATTTAATATCGTTAAAAATCGGGCCATCGGATTCCTGACTGTTCACCTTTGTTTGAATTAGGCTAAATTGCACTTTGCTAGGTTAAACTAGCTACGGTAAGCTAAGGCTTTTCAGCACAGCCAATGAAGCTTAGAGATATAGTCATACAGAACCAATAAAGTGAAGACTTTCATAACAATCTCGTCCAGCTGCATGTGAATAACGGAGCTGTATTGGCACTCTGCCACTGTTGACTGTGCGTCAGATTTTTTTTTTTTTATGAGCCACTGAGACAAAACAGCAGATAGCGAGAGACCTGCAACCTGACACTGACAATGTTAAGCCTTAATGTGTTCAATTGGGACGGTTTTCTGAGTGTTTTGGTATTTTTAGACTAATCGATTAGTCTAAGTTGAAACTTTCGTTTAACCGATGGCAAAATTAGTTGCTAGGAACATCCCTACTTAAATGGTGACAGTAATTTTAGAAACAATACAAATAGTTTTTTCTTAATATACTTAATATACTGGTACTTAATATAGCCTACTCTTATATAATAACCTGCCTATCGGGTCACAGTATAATGGTATATGTTTGTATTTCATATGTTATGTTATTTAATTAAGTTCATACTTAACTTCATAAATTGACTTTCTTTTGGGGGTTGTTGGCCCTGTGGTAAGATCCACCTCAAGTTACAATAAATGGCTGGTTTGGTTGCGAGAGGCTTTCCCGACCTGCTAGCCTAGTTAGCACAGACGATCTGGAACCTGCGCTATGCTGGTCTTGTCCCCATCCGGTCCCATGAGCAGGCAGGCACACTGGCCCACTTTACTGTCCTGCCTCCCCAACTGTTGCCAGATTCTTGCTCTCTGTCAAACATACACTCAAGAGGGAGTAAGACACTTAAAGCTACTCCATTAGGTTTGTGTGTGCAAACCACCCTGAAAAGAAACAGCGATCATTGTTGTGTTGCTGTGTAACTCAGGGAGTGTGTGCCCTTCTTGCATTTCAATGCGTGCATTATTTCTCCTCCTCCCCCTAGAGCGCACACATAGTCTCTACCCCTCTTCAACCAGCCACCTGCACAGTTGCATTTCAATAGATACAGTATATAGGGAACTAGCGAGGAAATAAGACATTCCGAGCACACCAGACCACAATCGAATGTATCTTTTGATCTTGCAGCATTTCCTTCCTCATTGATCTAAGTAGAAATCGATGCCTGGGTTATTTGCCATATAATGATGATAGTAACAACCCTTCTCATGCAGTTGTTGTGGTTTCTGTCCAAGATAACAAATTGCCGTGCCAGTTGAAGAAGCTAATTGCTAATACCTATTGGTTTGCTATTGTTGTGTCGCGAGGGGGTGTACTACAATGAAATAATTACCCAGCCACAGCCGGCAAACCGCAAAGACTTGGAGGATAATTACACGTACGTGCTAGCGAGGGTTTGATAAATGCAATAAGTGTCCTGAGCTTTAAAAGGTACTTACAGACGTAGATGGGGGGGGGGGGGGTTGATAGGAGAGACAGGAGGAGAGAGAACTGCCCTCCTTTTCTCTGCCAGCTTCCTAGCCAAATGTGTCACTGTACCAGTTTGCACGTTTTGCTCCAGTTTTTGTCGGCTTGTAATCCTGTGAGTGTTCCGTTGCTTTTGAAGCCACTCTTAAGAGCCACAAGTTAATTTACTACACACATTTGCTGACTATCCTGTAGCAGACAGGCCAAGCGCATCGATTTGTGTTTTGGGATTTGTTTTCCAGGAATGGTAAACACCATTTACAAGAATGTCAATGGTGTTGTGATGATACGCAGATTCCTGGATGACAGAGGACCAAGCTTCCGAGTAAACCGGAAATATAGTCAATCACATGAGATGTGTCACATGACTAACATCAGCATGCGTGTGTGTCTGCCTTTGCCAGTCAGACACACACGCATGACATGAGAGGAGAACACGGCTGCTGAATACAAAAATCTGAGTTGCCTAGACATTGGCGCAAACAGAACAACAACAACAACATGCATGTGTATGTGTACATATACACATAAAAGTACAAAGCACAGTAGCCTACATAGCCTACATTGCATTTGCTAACAACATGGAAATCCTTTTTTATATAAATAAAATAGACTGAAGACAGACCTTTTTTATTTCATTTTTAGCACTGATCAATTAACTTTATTGTATCATAACATTGTCCAGAGGACAGTTACCTTTCCTCTGGTATTATTTTACCATAGGGGCGGTAGCTGTCATTGGATAAGTACTAACCCACCAATGTATGCATTAAATACTGACATTTCACATCACATTTGACCCTGTCGGTGCAGAGATAATATTGTGGAGACACGTTCCTTCCACTTCATTCTCTTTATTTTACTTTGCTACTGTGGCCTTTAAGAGGACTTGCTAATTTTAGTATCAGCCCAAATATCAGCTTCTCCCCCCCCGCTGTGGAGTTGTTGCTCACAGACACAGACCCCCCACCACGCACTCCAGACCCCCTGGCTGGGTTCAACTGTTTTCCATCGCGGTGAAGCACCTCAGTCTACCCCACCTGGTGTGTGGGTAGACTGATACTCTGGTTTTGAATCTGAACAATGTCTCCACTATGTGGGGAAAGAAACTCCATTTGCTGGAACCATTGGTTTCATATAATAACAGTGAAAACGTCTCATGTTGGCTGGTTTCGTGTACATCTGTATTTTTTCACTTTCTTTATTCCAAGGAGTGTCACAATCTGGCCTACATACACGACTTGGACCAGCGCTAAACTTTTGTCTCCATGGTAACGCTCAGTGCGAACGAGAAGGAGTTGAAAGGAGGTAGATGCTGTCAGCGTCTGCATGCGCGCCAGAAACAAACACACGCACACAGACGAAGATGCGCGGAACAAAGACACACACTTGTTTTTCTTTTTGTCTTAGTGATGAGAGGAATGTTGAGGCAGAGGGGAGCAGGGAGGAGCAGGTATCTGATGCATAATTCAGCTACACGGGATGTGGGCAGAGGAGCTGCCATGGCGATGTGTAGGCTGGGCAGAGGGAGCCATCCATCACGCCACCGAGCAACGGAAAGTTCTGTGCATGTGGACCGTCGGGACTGTTAGCCATAGCATGCGAAGTTAGTGGAATCCACATACACATGCTGGCTGTTTGAGACGTGCACGGAACTGATGTCCCACTGTTGAGAAAAACAAACTAACTGAGAACAAATGGAAGATGGCACTTTGCATTGAGATATGTGTGATAACTGCCCCCACAAACACACACACACACACACACAACCAAGTTTACATCTCCACAGGGCAGATGGAGGCTTACAGTATTTTCACACTGGATTCTACCAGCTAAGAGAGAGAGAAGTCTGCCTTGTCTGTCCCCTGCATTCTTTTGTTCCCCACACCCCCTCTCATCCATTACATCTCTTTCTCTCTCTCTCTCGCTCTCTCTCTCTCTTTCTCTCTCTCTTTCTCTCTTAAATTATTATCTCTCAGATGTTAGCACGTTTCTGCCATCCACACGCCTGGCTGTGAGAGAAGCTGTTAATGTGAAATGCACGTGTGCAGTGCACATTTGTTTATTTATATTTTTGCTTGGCTGATTTTGTTGTTCTGTTTCCAGGACGTGTGTGTGCATAGAGAGGGCAGCAGAGCTGGTACAGTAGGGGCAGGCAGTGAAACTAAATCTGAGTGGAGGAACTGCAGACAATCTGGGAAAATGTGATCCAAATATCACACACCTCTCCTGTTTTTCCCCTTCATCCATGTACAGGTTAATTTCACTAAGTGCGTGGGTGCGTGCACATGTGCTTGTTTGCTGAGCGTGCCCGTGTGGGTGTACAGTACATCTGAAGGGGAGAGCGAGCTATGGTCCTTACGGCTCTGCTGGCCAGAGATAGTGTCACACACACACACACACACTAATCCTCTCACATTTTGCAGCCCCCATGAACGAACGGACAAAGTGCTGAAGTCTCAGCATGTGTCTTCTGCTGCTGGGAAGCAGATACTGTACACATGGGTTGGCTACATACTGTAATGTAGGTTAGGGGTGCAACGGTGCACATATGTCACAGTTTAACATTGGCTGCTCATGTCACAATTCTATTACATTTGTGTGTTTCATGTAGTACAGTAAAGGAACTTCACTTTCACGATTTCCTCCAGTTCCTCTGTGTGTGGGTGTGTATGTGTGTGTGTGTGTGTGCGCCTCAGTACTGAATTGCTCGGCCGTGCACATTTGTCCAACAGAAATGTAAGAAATGCAGTTGTGTGTAAAGTGGAAGAAGAGAGTATCTGTTCTTCCTCAGACCAATGTCCTTGGCAGTTTATAGACAATAGACATGCAGTACACTGTACAACAACGAACTAGTAACATTATTCACTACAGCTCCGTTGTTTCAGGGCTCAAGGGGATGCCTTCTAACCTCACGTTAAACCAAGCTTACATGCTGCTGCCTGCCCAGACAGCAACCAGAAGGTACAATATGTCCACCACACACATAGCTATCTTTAAATCACCAAGAGAGGGATGAGGGCACACACCTGGACCTCTGCCACATGCTGTGGATACAATGTTAGCTCACCCTTCTTGGATACACCACCATTTTCTCACCTACTAATGCAAAGGTTCAGACAGACTGGTTTGGTACTGTCGACACATGCATGTTAATGGTTATCCATCTGTTTGTGCCAATACTGGCACGCTTCTTCTTTCCTGTGATCAAGGCCTGCTTCCAAGCTACAGTGGGCCAATAATCAAATGGTATACCACTCGCTATAATTAGTGGTCATTTCAATATAATATAATAGATTAGTTGATTATGAAAAACATTCATTCATCAATTGAAGGATTGTGTGACGCTGAGTCGTTTTCAGGTGTGACATCTCTTAGCTTGTGTGTTTTTGTTTATGTTTGACTAGTTATTATAGAGTATTATCTTTTAAAGGCTGTTGAGACTTTGTTACAATTTTAAACACACTTTTCAACATGTGACATGTGTCACACATCCACTCTAAATTCATGCTACTGTATCTCCAAGAACAGTGCTCTCAACATAACAGGCAAGTATCATATTAAAGGATAGTTATATACTGCATGTTGGGATTCTTCAAACAGCAGTATGCTGAAAGGTGACCCAAATTCGCACTAAATATTTTATGCTATCTATTTATGTCGCGCTTTGTGTCAAAAGGCTAATCCGAGGTGGTCACAGTACACTGAAGACGGGTCATGCCGCTTAGAAGCGGGCTTCTGCCCAATATTGAATTATTTAGCAGAGGCCATGATGTCGATGTTGTGTGTTTGTGTGTGCACACACACGCTTATAGGTATACGGATTGATTTTATTTGACCACCAATACATATGGATCTGAATTAAGATGACTGGTGGTATAGGACTGATTGCATCCCAGAGAAGCCATTTGGCTGTATTGGGATCAGCTTGCAGATGACCCACTGAGAGTTAACCTCATGAAAACCTCAGCTCGACTATGGGGCTGGGTGTTGAACCATGACGCACTCAGCCCTCGCTTAATCAGACTCACAACATGGATGGACATTGTATTAGCAAGGTGTACTGCTTTGTGTCTGTGTGGGATCATGTTGCATGTTGGGAAGATATATCTACTCAAACATCCTGGCCCAGCAGTAGTATTCAGGGGAGGGGTTGAGTTGCACACTGGCCTTTATATAGTAGTGTCACCGTTGGTGTTGTAGTTGGGCGGTATCGCTGTATATTACAGTAGTATAATGTATCTCAATTATTAATTACCTGTATGTTTAATAGACTTTAAGAGAAACTGGTTGTATTTAAACACTTTATTTTAAATGTAACCCTCTTGCATTTAAATTAACCACTTCATTTAGGCAAACAGGTAATAATTGTAATGTCAACACTGAAGACAGCATGTTGCTTTCCTGGCAGTTTGCATTTAATGCGTTGAAAAGCATGTGACATTATCGAGCATCCTATCATAAAATGACTGCTATGGATCAAGAGCGTATCATGGTACATATCTCTTTCATTTTATCACCCTGGCCTGTGTTGCAGTGTGGGCTTGATGTTCATAAACAAATATGCACGTACAGTATATGATTCACCCCTCTTAGAGTAGAGCATCTTGACTCACCAGTGGTTTTGGTGTGGTTTATTCGTTTTGTATCCGTAGTTGTTTACCAACCACTCGACAATAATTTATCCAGCAGTGGGGTGTCAAACAATCATGTCTCTGCAAACATAGTCAAGGTAAAGTAGATGTTTATGACTGTGGCATTCGTAATGCAAGAAACAGCATGTGCGCTTAGCTGACAAAAAAAAAAGACATTAAGTATAGATCAATTCTTAACAATTCAACTTAAAGTACTTAGGAATGTGATATATTATGTGCTCTATTCAAACATACAGTATCTAGTATCTGGCCTACGGCGGCCGCATGTAGTACTATACAGTACTATACAGTACTATCAACAGATGTGCTTGGTGTGAGTCACTAAATAAGCGTGTCTGCTAAACGACTAAATGTAAATGATGTAAACAAGAAGCATGTGACTTGGTTGTAATTCACCGCCTGCTTGGGGTCTGAGTCAGCCTTCTAGTCACCTGTAGAGCCATGCCTCAGACAGACATCTCAGAGTCATAACCCCCAGGTGAAGGTGGGGCACTCTTCGTAACCCGTTCTGTTTATTCACTCCCCTAAAGCCTCTCCAGGGCTCCTCCTCTACATCCGCCTCTCATCCATCTTTTTGCCCTCCCAAACTCACCAACGTGGTTTCTCTTCTGCGGTTTTCTCTGCCGTCAGTGTTACTGAATTTGCCCTCCGATCCAGAGGCCTGAGCCCTTCCTCTCTGTCACACCAGAGAGTGAATAATTAATGGCGTGGCGCTGTGTGACAGGAAGGAGACGCGTGCTGCTAAAGGCTACTAAAGTTCTGCCCGCCGAGGAAGGCAGCAGCGCGCACACGGGCCGTTCTGCTCCAAGGAATGCTAGCCCGGGTCGTATGGCACCCCAGGCACATTAGCTGCCTATTCATTCATATTTAGCATTAAGGTATCATGGCTTCATGACTTCAGGTGTGAGCTGGTAGGAAGCTCGCAAATAAAAAATGAAATATGAACATAAAAATGCACAAAACAATGTAAAATGTTTATTTATTTATTGAATCACTCCCGTTGTGATTAAAAAAAAGACAAATCTTGTAACCTGTCGGGGGTTTGAACCCTGACTCTGAACCGCTGTCCTTACATTCTTTTCTCCCACTCACAGGTTAGTCGTGTGCTAAAGCCCGGCGGACGTTTCCTCTCCATCACCTTTGCCCAGCCGCACTTCCGGAAGCGCCTCTATGCCCGCAGCGAGTACAGATGGTCCGTCAGTCAGCACAGTTTTGGGGACGGTTTTCACTACTTCCTGTATGTGCTGACGAAGGGGGAGGAGCTTAGCACTGAGGACGCAGTGCTAGAGAGGCGTCTGCTGGAAGAGTCTCAAGCCCCCCCGCCTTCTCAGATCGTAACATTGCAGGATGATGATAATGAGGACTTCCTGGGAAATATTGACCTCTAGGAGAAGATAGGAGAATGCCTGTTTAACTGGACATTTCTAATATAATCTCTGGATTCATAGTGTTTTAACTCATTTTTGTACAACGAAAGTCAAGAATTCTCATGGACTGTGTACAGTATGTTAAATAGGTGTTTTTTTCTATGACAGCAATTTTCAATGATATTTTATATAATTTGGTATGCAACGATGTTATCACAATTGCTTGAATGTGGTCTGGTAATAAATGTTCATTCACTTGCCTTTAGCTGTAGACCGGTTAGACTTACACTTGCACCAGTGCCCATTAATCAATTTTTGGTATTGGCCTTGAACGCATTGACTAGGTCAGATATTTTACGCTTTGAAATGGTTTTATTTTATGTTTCTTTTGATCACAACTAAATTGTGATCAAAGGTGTATTGATTTTTAACCTTACTGGTGCAATAAAAGGGTTATCATCATGATACCAGTGATTGCACGTTTTTGTGCAATTAAATGCTTCTACCAAGAAGAAAATAGCTGAACATCCACGAGGTCTTGGTCTTCTACAGCCTGAGTGAGCTTCAGTGGTATATCCGTCAATACAGACATTGGTGTCACGTCCGCAGGTGGTATGGAGGACCCAAGTGCAGGATATTGTTGGTATGATGGTTTAATGATGACCGGGTTTGCAGAACAGAACTCAAAACAGACACAACTAGACAAAGGAATATAGATGAGTGATCCAGCACAGGGCAGACAGAAAACAGGGTATTTAACACATGAAGGGGTGAGAACAAATTGGGGACAGGTGAGGAAAACACATGGAGCAGGGGAGACAGCGAGGACATCCACAGGTTGGGAGGGGAAGTGCAGGCAGAGACACATGGACAGCCCAGGAGACAGTCATGACAATTGTTTACAGTAGGTGCAGCACCCACCTATATGTTACATCGGTGTTAAAACCCTATTTATATATCAGCCTCTCTCCTGTTTGATGCTGTCTATTATCAGCTCTGTGTCTCCTTTGTATTCTAGACGAAAGGACGGCCTTGCCATTGGAGATATTCTGTTACAGCCGTCAAACAAACATAGACACGTCTACCCGCTCCCTCAATCATGCACACGTAGCCATGCCTGCCGTGTTATTTGTTGAGGAAATATGTGGTTTTGGATCCAGAACTGCTTAAATTTAGAGCAGAGAGTGATGCAGGCAGACAGGAAGGCTAGTGACTGGTGGGGGAACACATTAATAAAGAAGAAATCATTTATTTTTAATTATCCGCTGAGATCTAATTACTGTCTATTTTTAAGACTTGAAAAAGGTGTGGTTTTTCAGATGGCTCCTCTATTCCTCTCCTCTTTCTGCTGCTGTAAAGTGGTCATGATTTTTCATTTTGATTGTTTACTAATAAAATTAATTAAAACACGGTGAAAGAAATAATTGTGTTTGATATAAAATAGCAGTTTTCAAACTTAGAAATCATCAAATGTACAAATCTTTATTACAAAGAATGCAAGCATAGTATTGTGTGTCTGTTATGCAGTTTGCTAAAGACTTTTCTACATACAAAACACTAAATCTGCTGTATATGTGACTGGGGCAGATTGAAATGTACTTTCCCATTGCCCCTCCCTTCCCCTTTGGCTGATACGAGGTTGCCGTGGTAACAAATGAGTGCAGTGTTTCAGCCTTTACAACCAGGGCCTGAAAGGAAGCCTGGCACCTATTTTGGCTGGCGAAAGTGGTGGCAGGGGGGTGCTTATGTAACTCATAAAGTGGCAGCCGGTTCAATATCGACAATAGATGCTCGGGTCTTGGCAGGGGGCCAATCCACACAGACTGAAACCTCCAGAGGGAGTCATCTGTCTTTGTGAGTGGGTGAGAGTTAGAAAATGCAGCCCCTGATCAGCGTGGGTTAACCTATCAGGTTTCAGAATAAACTGATCAGGCCTCCCAGCACCAACAGCTCAATACTTGGTGTTCCAAATAGAGTGAAGTTCTTTTCTGCTACTAGTTTTCTCCAAGGATTTATGTAACGGCACCCCGTGAGTCTTTTTCTATCTACAACTCGGGTTTTATGAGTCCTTCCATTACAGTTCAGTCGATACATGAGATTATAATCACAATCCGTGGTTCTTACATTTGGCTATGGGCTTCGTCAGACGACCTGACTGATGTGTGTTGGCGAAGAGCCCGACAGTGCCAATGAATTGACTGGACATAAGTTATGGAATCAGATCTTTACTGGAGTTCTGTTTGTATTTTGATTGTGATTATCTGATTATTTTAATTCTTTGATTTATTTTATTAAAAATGCTTAAGCAGTATCTTAATGAATATAGTTTGAACAGTTGACAAGGCTCTGTCGCTGCTGTCATCAGAGCAGGCATACTGTAACACAGTTACTTTATTAACGTTTCAGTGGGTTTCCACCCATATTTTTCATATCACATATGTGTGATATCTGTTTAACTAAAATACTTAAGTACTTTAAGTAGTAGAAATCTTGTTGATATTTGAACTGCATCAAAACAAAGACAACTCACCTTTCAATGCCCTAGAGCAGGCGTTTCCAAACTTTTGTGCCAAAACCCACCTAGAGATGACTAATCCATTTAAAGACTGTTACGACCTGGCTCATGGGCCGTAAACCAAACTCTTACCTAGCAAACAGAATGACATAGAATGAGGTGTGAATGTCTGTAGGTGTATGTACTGAATATATGTGGTGTGTGTTGCATGCCAACCAAACTAAGAAAGAAACCAACAACATCATGTGTGGTGCCAGGAGGGTCACACAGACAGTGTGCTGCAACACACCTATATATGATTTAGCCTAATTAGGGCCTACCCAGCCAACAAGAACAACCAGCCTGACGAAACAAGGCAGGACCGTCACAAGACCCACAAAACCAAGTACCGGTAATGTAATTTTCAAACCTATCCATTTTAGATAATGCTATACATGTGTGTGCGTCAAATATTTTTGAGCAGAGCACTCCAGAATCTATGTAGTGCATGCGGCTAAATAGGATGTCATCCAATCAGGAACAAGTAGGCTATTTTGCCTAACAACACGACAGTGAAGCGCGGAAGCCTTTCATTGATTGATATTCTTCATTCATTCAATGGCCGCTTGCAATATTCACGACCCGCTCATTCCCACTCAGTGGCCATAGGGTGCTTTCCAATGAGGCTCCGTCCCACACACTGGAAACACATGCCAAAGGCTAGGCTATTGTTGTGTGGTGCGGTCTGCACCGCTTTATCATGTTCTCATTTATAGAGCCAAGGCTGAGTAGAAACAATGGGTTATTGATTCAATAGAACAGGCAGCTAGCGGACATGGCTTGGAGATATTTGGTGAATTTTACAAAAAGTGTATTAACTTACAATCTACTGTATAGCTTTAAGGAATTCAGACACAGTTACAGATCGATGTGTCCAGCCATCTCTCTTCTTAATTCTTATTGAATTCAGCATTATTAGATGTGTAATAGGCAGGCAGCATCATTTTGGTGCTTAGAAATGCAATGTTGGAACATACAATTCTTCAAATGATACATTTTCAAAGCTGTAGCTGCACATATTTTTTACACAAAATGTATGTTTCCCTTTGGTTAATCATTGCCCCATTTAGAAAAACATATCTTGGAAACAAGGTTGGACTTTAAAGATTCAATTTGTTGTCAATATGCAATTGCAATTCATAAAAAAACAGGCTGATGTTTCAACACAAAATGGAAACTATTGGTATCTTATGCTGACTTTACACAGTGGTCGTGTGGGTTTTACATAAACAACACATACGCACAGTTGCACACCCATATTAACAGACAGAGAGTGGAGTGAGAGCCTAAATATGTCAACCCCAGCTGCATATTGCTTCAAAGCACTGTAATACGACGTATTACAGTGTAATTGCCCGTGGCCTCGGTCAGCATCACACACACACACACGTACAGCAGTACGAACACAGGGATCAATAGCGTGGCGTGTCCACTCAGTTGAGCGCTGATGGTATCAGGACAGTCAATAAACCTGCTGATAGGAACAGGGTTGGGGGAGGAGGAAGGTGCAGCTATAACGTTGTTGATCTTCTACAGTGAGAGAGCCATTTTGCTATTGTTGTTGTTATTATCAGACATGTTGTTAGGATATGCTGTCTTTCTTCTCCTACGGACCCCAATCAAGAAAGGCTTGGAAATCAAGTGCTTCTACCTCTGTGTTCAATATTGTGTTGTTGTCATCTCAATGCTGTAGTAGGTGACTCATAGAGGGATAACAGGAAGAGTGATATTAAAACTAGAATAACACTGTTGACAAACAATATATGAAAGCACTGTCGTCATTATTATTATTATTATTATTATTATTATTATTATTATTATTATATAATATTATTCATATTTGATAGTATTAATATAATATAGTATTATCATTATTTCCACCCACTGTGTATACTGTGGTTTTAGTGTCCATTTGAGGTGTCACCTTTATAAACCATATGGTACTATGGTACCCTGTTTACCCTCTGCTGATACAATGTGTGGTGGGGTTTCCTCTGCTCTTTGGTTTTCCTAGACATTTGTGATAATGACTAGTCACTGGACTTGAACAAAGACTTCACCAAAAAGCCACATTTACATGTTGTTTCACCATTTATTAGTTCACCAAATACAGTGAAAATGGCATCATAATATACAATGACTCATTCTTAGAATGTCATGACAATTTTGTTGCTTTTTTGCTTCATAAAATGATGTTTCATTATTTAAAATATTAAGGTTTCATGCACAACAAACCATATCCAGTTTCTCAAATAATGGTACAAAGTAAACAAAATAAAAAACATAATGTAATGTCCAAAATAGGTCAAATAACAACGTGTTATTTGAGGATACTCGTAAACAGTGCAATATACTCTAAAATTTCCATTTTCTAACAACTTCATCAACAGAGCTCAAGTCACAGTATACAGTAGTATTTCTTAATAATAGTTTAACATTGATGTGTGCAAAACCCCCAGACACATTCAGTTAGTCTTTAAAAAATGTCCAACCTTTTCATATAGAATGAGACCAGTCAACCAAAAAATCTGTTTATCGGTCTGTATCCTCTCTGACGTATAAATATTTTTCTTGATGAACTGTAAGATAGACTAGCATATCATTTAATTAACAAATATTTAGATATAAAAATACAAATATGAATTCCGTTTAAAAAGAAGCGTGCCAGGGTAGGAGTGGTGGCACCTGTGTTGGCACCAGAGCGAAAGTTCATGCAAATAGATGGAGAAAAAAGTTTACTTTAATTCATAGAGCACAAAAACACCTAAGCTGTAATTTTCAAAATTAAAAGAAATAAAATAATAGAAGACATATTTTCCCATCAATTTCATGACTATTTCAAGCATTGCACTACATTTTCAACATCTTTGCTGGCCTCCATTGACATTTGAGCATTGAAAGTGTAAAAAAAAGTTGTGATATGTGCAGGTGTAGATTAGCTACAAGATGGTGCCAACCTGCACCTGGAACCACTGGGATTAATGCCCGAATAATAAAGTTGCCTTTAAATTTTGATCCGTGGAATAGTGTTTTTCAAGGAAACCATGGTGCCCATTATAAAGACAATATTTGCTTTGCACCATTTGCTAAAATGTATATCATACAATAGATTTCCTTTAATTACTCAACTTGGGTGGTTGGTTGGTCTATAATAAAAAGATCTAGCAGCAGCCGGAATGCATTCTCATTCTGCCAGTGCTGAAAGAACAGCTCCCTTGAACGCAACGTCGCTGCTTGTATCAACAATGCAAAGCGCTGGGGGAGGGGCGGCGGGTGTTTCAGCCTATAGTCTACGGTACAGCTATTGAAATCTGGCTGGAAATAGTTCAGCCTCCAGTTGCAGTGTCTGTTTTGTTTTACAGCGCCGTTTGGAAAAACATGGTCGTGACGTAATGAGTTCGTCCATCAAATTTCAGCAGAGGTTGAGACGCGGATCGCTGTCCGCCATCTCAACACTGTGCTGCGCAGCAGAAGTTAAAATCGGGATTCGTTTGGAGAATTGCCAGCAATCCCATGATAAATCTCGGTCTTTTCCAGTCTCCCCCCGCTCTCTCTCTCTCTCTCTCTCTCTCTCTCTCTCTCTCTCTCTCTCTCTCTCTCCCCCTCCCTTCTTCCCATCTCTCTCTTTCTGTTCCCCTTTCCTTCCTTTTTCTTCATTCCTTCATCTCATCTCAACCTTGTCTTCGCTTTGTGCCATCGTTTCTCCTACAATCCTCGAACATGCACAGCCGACAGGTGCTTCAAATCGGTGGTCAAAATAAAAAGTCTAAGGCGTCGTTCTCGTTTAGACGCCAGGTGACGACTTGTCTGTCATCCCCTTCAACACCTCGTCTATTCGGTCATCCTCGATCACCACTGTGGAAACAGAATATTATGTTTACTTATATGATTGTAATAAACAATGAAAAGCAAGATAATCAGTGGTGGCTCTATTGCACGGAAAATAAAATATATACACAATGGCAAATCTTTTAGGCTAAATCGACGTTTTTATACGTCGAATAACAGCATTTGTTATTAACAACAAATGGATATAATATTTGAAGGCACGTTTGAGAGGCACAAAGCCGTTTTATCAAGTTGCATGTTAAATTGGCTTTCCGTACTATATGCTATTTTCTCCTACAGCTGCATAAACATCGCAGAAAAACAGATTTTAGACTAAAATTGTCGGCAAAAAAATTATGGTGCTTGCGTGTTTCTCATGCACACTATTATGTGGCTGCAGGTGTTGGTTGGTTTACCTCGTTTGGCTCTGCCAATCTGCCCAAGTTTTGGGGGTCTTTTCGCCTGCGACCCCGCGAAGAAGGCGTTTGTATCCTGCAGTCCGCAGCTAAACGACATCTGACTGACCTCGCTGTCCGCTCCATAGCCATTCATTTTTCCCTCGTTGTATGGCAGGACCTCGGACATGGTGGACGTTTGGAGGAATACCAATCAACAGCCACTGAAAGATTGATAAAAGAAGGTGGCTATAATCGATTATAGCTCTATTTCCCTTGTGGTTTATTGCACTTCTCTCAAGTATCCTCCTAGAATCCGTGGGGAATTCAAGTTAATGACTAAAGATTTCCGTTCGGGTTTGTCGCTGTGCCTCGGGTCTCTGGGTGCAGGAACTGTGAGCTATGGCTTGCAGAGATGTTGTCTTCTGTGCTGCTGGCTGATGTCTGGTGAGGGAAGTGGGAGATCCCGGGATCATAAAGGAAACCCAGGCAGAACGGTGAAGTCATCTATCCGGGGTGGGGGGACAGAGAGAGAGAGAGAGAGCGAGAGAGAGAGAGAGAGAGCGAGAGAGAGAGAGAGCGAGAGAGAGAGAGCGAGAGAGAGCGAGAGAGAGAGAGAGAGAGAGAGCGAGAGAGAGCGAGAGAGAGAGAGAGCGCGCAAAGTGTGAGTCTTTCAGGGTGTGCTATTTTCGCTCCTGGTTGGAAACGACTGTAGGAGGAGCAACAGCGACATCAACATGCGAGAGATGTAATTGCAGACACGGATTAGAATGTAAGGCCGCCTGATGGGCTATTGGCGGTCTGAGACTCCATATATACATAAGTACATATATCCATATGTAGATATAGGTTTTATTCAAATCTTCGCTCTTTGTTTAAGAAACCACAACCAATAGGTGTTTTTTTAGTTTTTTTTTTACTTTGCATAATGGCCTACATTTGTGTCACTTCTTCATCAGCTAAAGCGGAACAGCTTTTTCACCATGACACACGTGTCTCGCCCTTGGGCCTTTAGTAATTACCTCTCTCTCGTCACTGTATTGGCCAGCCTTGTCGGCCTTGTGCAGACTGGACTCAACAGCTGAGGCATTGGAGTTGTTGTATAAGTCCCCTCATATACTAACATCAGCCTGTTGGCTGGATGTGGGCAACAGTGTTGGGTAAGTTACTCAGGAATTGTGATAAATTACTAAATGTATTAGTTATTACTTATTACTCCTTCAAAAAATAAGGTATTACTTTACATATTACTGGGTATTTAAATTAATTACATTACTATATTACATTCAAAATCACTACCCTGTCTCGTCCATTTCAATAAATGACAACCGGTGTAGCGATCTTATTTTGTAATTTAATCCTCTTTATTGGAACAATAATGAACCTTAGTGTCTTACAATCAGCCTAAGTGAAAACATCGCAGCCTCTCAAACCAGATGATTGGACAGGTTGGTTCAATTAGCCTACCTTAAGGTTGCTAGGACCAGAAATATTGTTATTGTAATGCAGTAATGCAGCATTACTTGGATTAGTAATTGTAATATTATTACTGATTTGGAAAAAGTAATTAGTTACACTACAAGTTACTGTAATAAATTATAATATTACAGTAACTAGTAACTAGTTACTGCCCAACACTAGTGGGCATTGGGCATTAGCTGTCTGCAGATACCACCCCACCCATTATAAAACATGTTGGAGCTCTCTAAGCGGAATCACTTATTCATCCATTTCCGGAGAGATATAAACACACAAGCAATGTCTTAAAGGGAAACTCAACTGCAAGTTCTAGTATGAACTCTATAGGAGAGTTAAAGTAAGATAAAATAGGAGGGAGTTTCTATAATCCCTCATAGTTCTCCACGTGTCGCTCTGACATGATGAAAAGGTAAGACCAAAGTTGACAGAGAAATAAAAACATCTCATACGATAGATGGCACTACAAATATGAAGCTGAAATATCATAGGCCTATGCATTAATAGTCTACTGTGTTTCTTGTCATTGTAGACAATCTGCCATGTTTAAAACTAAAGGTAGTAGTTTCACCTACTTGCACCAAACTATTCATTCAAAATTACTTTTCATTTTACAAACTCCAACTTAAAGAGCATAGTAGTAAATTAAACGGATGTTTGTTAATAGGCTCCATTTGTGGATGCATGCATATTCTTATCCATTTATATACTGTAAATGTGCAGTGTTATTGGCCACTGAGGGCAATTAATCAAAAAAGAATCACCAAACAATCACAAAATTGTGTGAACAGGCATGCACAGTATCAGGTAAAGTTATACAAGGACTTTTTGCCTGAGCCCCTATTTTTCTAAAGACATTTTCTAACGCTGAATAACAAGGATCCCCCTGTTCGGTGCACCACAGCTCCGTGGCGTCAACACAGCAGGACGGTGCAGGGTTCAGACAGAGATCAGGGGTTTCACATGACATCACCCGTCAAGCAAAGAGAGAGTGTGAGGCCATTGGGAAGAATCTGACTCATGCGTCCAAGCACAGTAACAGGTGTTTTTTCCTGCTCCTATAGGCTATCCAGGAAAAGTATTGTTGCTAGCCTGCAAAGCTATTTAGGGAAAATACATACAGATGTCTGAGGAAGCAATATTAACATTTCTTCCATCGCTTCCTTCGTGCATGTGTGCTAAAGTGGATTTTGAGCTTTGCATATTTTTTACTGCCTATATATAGTAAAAAATACAGTATATACCATAGATCACACTTATTTGAAATTAAAGATAATAACAAATAATTACTTTTTAAAAACAAAACACATAAAGGATTCAGAAATCTAAGACCACTATCAATATAGCCTACTTCTGCAATTGTATTCAAAAAAATGTGTCATTACAAATGATAGTATTATCTTAACAGTGTTAGTTAAATGTGTAATTTAACACATTTACCTTGAAAGGTAATGTCAGATATCTAAATATCTTACTATTTGGTATGTCCCTCTTTTGCTTCAAACACTCGAGCTGGCAAGGACTCTTGAACTCTTGATGTCCAACGTTATCCCAGCATGATTGGACAATGTTCCAAATAACTTTTTGTGATGTCACAGAGTCCACGACAGTCAGGACTTCTTGTGGGTGTTGTGTTTTTAAATGTTTACGCATCCTCAAGCATATTTTGAACAAGATCTCAGATTTTGGATCCCACTGTATATAAAAATACATTACTTCAGCCATTGAGCCAGATATTTTATGTTACAGTCTCATTTGGGGTTCCTATCACTCCCACACAGACATAACCTCCACATCCCACCTCCAGTCTACCCATAACCCATCCTGGCCCCATCTTTGAATGATATGTTCATTTCAATCAGTAACATCCTCTGTGACAAGGGTACACATCCTCAAGGTAACAGGTACACCCTGTGTGTGTGCGTACGTGCGTGCGTGCGTGCGTGTGTGTGTGCGTGTGCTCTAGAAACACTGCCTCCAGTTACAAACAGATCACAATGCTGAGTCACCCAATCCCTGTTCCCTCTCTGCCCTATAGCAAACCAGCCACTGCTGAGCGGAGCTAATACGCATACACACATACACGCACGCACGCACACGCACACGCACACACACACACAATGTCCCTCTTTTAGCAAGCACCAAGCTTGAAAAAACACCCATAACAAGCATGAAATTCAAAATGGATTCCTTATATGTGTATTTAGAGGGAAACAGAGTTAACAGTGTAAGTGGTTGGGGCGACAGATGTACCATCTCTAATATATAGAACTATAGAACCGTTTGTTCCTAATCAGAGAGACGCACACCGTCTGCAGTTGCAGAGTAAATGAACGCGGTCGAGCGCATTTCTCCCTTCGCCGAGGAGATTAATGCTGCTCGTTTCCCTGCAGAAACGTTCAGTGTGCTGTGGGAAAGCTGGCTGGGCTACTGCCCTTGGATCAGTGAACACACAGCTGAGATAGACAAGTACACAGCTGTATGCAGCAGCACATTCTATCACTATGCAGCTGTACAGTATGCTCTCTCTCACCCTCTCTCTCTCTCTCCTGCAGTAACTCACTGCCGTTATGTTATGCAGTAAGACAAGTAACTGTAATCAGTATATGTTCAGTGGTACTTAATCCCATATTAGTGAATATTTTCAAGACATTGCATTTGTGCTAACCTGCCTCAGTTTGTAATATACCTGGGAGAGAGGTTTATATGTTGATTGTGTCAGAACACTGCATTACTGTAAACACAAGATTATAGGATGGTTAGTCGAAAAGGTCCTGGGTTGGATTCCCGGCTTACTTGTACACATCGTTGAGTAAGATGCCTATCACCTACCTCCTTCTTTATACTTAAGTAACTTTGGATAATAGTGTCAATGACAAAATTGTCTTTATTTTACAAATATTTGTCAAAATAACGACCCTTATCTCTTACTTTCCTTATAGGTTTAGTCTGATCTGCTCTTGCACTGTCCATTTTTATGTACATCTTAAATGTAGGAAACCTCAAATGCAGAGCATTCATGTTCAACAGACCACCTTTAAATGAGCGTGCTGTTTATTTAAAGGTTAGCAGGTGACAGAGGTAATTGGCAGCGTGCGCTACCAGGCGGTTGTGCTTCTGCTTTCTGAGATACCTTCCCTCTTGCTGTCAGGATGCCTGTAGTTGCTCGTCTGCCCAGCTCAGCAGCGGAGCCAACATGACAAGGTCATGACGGGATATTAAAGGTAGGCTATACTCTTTGATTTACCTCAGAAGCTGAAAAGAGTGCGTCTCTCCTTGTGTGTGTGCTTAGTAGCTTGTACAGGGCCTACTTCTCCATATATCTCCTACTAATATGCTTGCACTGCACCACTCACCACACAGCAATGTCTCATTTCCACCCCAGATACAAAATGTGGGATTATGGGGGTGCTACCATACACACTCACATACCGTAATCAAGGATTGTACCTTTATTAAAAACAATGGAATGATCGTATTTGCATTTTTACAATGCACAGTTTACTGTAATGGCCAGTATAAATAATACTACAGTTAGAACTATGTTTAAATTCCCTCAACATCATTGGTAATAGTTTCTACCACAAATTATGACTGCCACTAAATATAGGCCTAGGCCAGGTCATAATTGCACATATATATTCACTCATGGAGCATAATACATTATCATAAATATGTAATTCTAAATACTCGTCAGCATTCTGCATGCATTAGTTTACATCATTTTACTGTGTGTATTATTTCATGATTTTCTTCATGTGTTGAAGAAAGGTAGACACCTGGTGGACAAATCACTTAGTATATCTCAATGTCTTACATATATGTAAAATGCTACCTAACCTATAGCATATTCTCACGCCCAAACTAAATAAGAATTGGTCCTCTTTTTATTTGTATAATGTGATGATTTAATGTTTTTTTTATTCTGCAAGCCATAGACCATCCTTTTAAAAGTAGGCTATTTGTTTAGTGTCACTTTTTATGCTTAGGCTATTCATATGGAGGTCAAGTCACACGCTTTCTAATTAACAGTGAACGTTACAGAAGAAAAATCATGTTTTCCCCGAGGGCTGACATGTTTTGTACAATAAGGTCTGTATGCAAGCCGGCCAGCTGTTGCAGTGACAGAGGAATACTTTGGTGTATTTGTGAACTCTCTTGACTGTGGATTTATGGGTTCCTGCGTCCTGCACCTGCTCGCAGTTGCCCCACTAAAACTTACCCGACCGCCAGTGGCTGATACGTCCCACGCATGTTCCAACACTACTGTTGTCCCAGCGAATCCAGAAGCAGCTTCTCAACTATCCGTCGCATGCCTTTCTCTCGCTGCTTGTAATAGAGATAACTGAAATAGCCGACTTGCTCTCTCACGACCCAACAGAGCAGGTGCTGTCAACGAGCAGCTGTTCCCGAGGAGAAGCCACAGGGACAAACAAGAGCTAAAGCGAGCCCTGGAAAACTCAGTGGCAGGCTCATCAGCAATGCAATGCAACAAACACACTCAAACAAGGGCAACAACACTTAAACCATATTTTAACGTGAAGAGCAGCAGAATGTCTCATTCTGATCTGATGTCTATTGAACGTTGTTACTGTAGAGTCTACAGCGTAGAGCTAGTTTCTTTTTCTTTCATGGAATCGGTTATTTGTGTTCTGATTTATTATTTTAGGGAATCAGTGTGCACCACTAGAAGCTTTACTCACCCACTACTGTAGTGAAAATACAATGCAAGGCACACATATTGGAGAGATGCTCGGCAGTTTGTTCTGTATGCTCTTGGTGTGAATGGTGCACAATGCACTTTATTATAAAGTATTTGTGTCTCATTAAGTGGTTTGTGTTTTCATTTCTGTGCAATAAGACATAGATGCAGCTCAACACAATATATTTTATTTCATATATACATTAAGTATACAGTGTCAGTATATGACAATCACAGTCTTTCCACGCCTACTTACCCAATATTAATCTGTAATGTTTTAAAAATAGATGCCAGACTCATTTCCATATCTTTCACCAGGTGGTGAGCGAGCCTGGTCGAGCCTGGTCCAGTTGGCGGCAACAGCAATCTGTGACGGGCCCTCAGGCCTGGTAGAAGGGCACCACCCTCCTGATGACCTGCCTGCATATGGGGCACAGTGGCCGGGGCAGGGCCTGGTAGCAGGTGAAGCAGCAGCACACGTGTCCACAGTCCAGCAGCACGCAGGTGCGCGGCTGGCTGAGGCAGATTACACAGGTGCTCTCCGCCGGCAGCTCCTCCTCCGGCTGCGCTCCGTTGCCCATTGTCTCGAACTCCCTCCTCTGCCGCTCCTGGGCCCAGCGAGCCTGCAGCCTGCGGTAGCGACGCCCGCCCGCCCACAGGAGCACGCCCAGCCCCGCCAGGGCGAAGATGGACGCCAGCATCCACCACTTCGAGGCCTCCGTCTCCTGGTCCATCCGCAGGGCCTGCGGGTCCAGCATGGTCAGGAAGTACTGGGAGCCGTTGCTGGGGGGGCGGAGCTTCATAGCCCGATCCGTGTCCAGGATCAGCTCTCCTACAGCCGTCAAGGTGGCACCCACCTGGATTGATTGGGAAGGGGGGGGACGACAACAACAATGAGGTTGGGCCCCTATAGAACATTGTAAACAACACAGTGATTGCGACTCGCGTGGTTTTGTCCCTTCAGGCCCTGATCCCACAGGACGTGATTTATGCAGGGAGAGCAGTCTTTTTTCAATTGTTTTCTATTGGCAGAAGGCATTTTGCTAGGTGCTTATGTGCGCGCCCTGGGTGCCTCGTGTTTAAAGATTAACTGGGAGCAGAGAAGCGATCTGCTTTTTTCCCCGTTATCCAATCGAATGGTCAAGTTTACTGTTACTAGGACACCTCATTCACGAAGTAGAGGCTGTCGCTTCATACCAGTAGGTGAACATTTGAAAATGTTTCATTGTATAAATATACTGTTTAGGTAAAAAGTAATTAAAAAAACTAAATATATTATATATAGAAAATATTTTATAAATCTAAATCTAAAAATGTTTATATTACAGGCAAGTAGGACATAAACATATATAGTAAAAATCTGAGAAACCACTGCAGTGGTCTCTTAATTCTTTCTGTGGCTGTATCTATAGTATACTATAATATGTTTTGTACCACATAAAACACACACACCATACAAAAGCATGGTTACTAAACCCATACACAACACGTATAGAATAATATATGAATTGGGTAGGGACACGGCCCGTCGGCCCACGGTCATAATGGTGTAAGAAATGATACACAAACAGTATGAAGCTTATACCATGATTAAACCTATGCCTAACTGCCATAAACAAGGGGGGCACAGGCAGCTTCTCCATAGAACTGTGTTGCCCCTGACTCCCTGGGTCTTCATCTTCAACCAGTGAAGGAGAATCTATAGTACTTCCTAGTTGAGCAGCACACAATAAATCTTCTGAGGTTTTGCACCACTGACCTTGAACATTTCCTCTGTCTCCAGCTGGCCCTTGGGCTTCTCCCCGGTCAGGTACTGGTTGAGGATGTCGCCGAAGCTGAATCTGGCCTGCTGGAACTTCTCGTGGGTCATCTCCATCTTCAGGCTGGAGGCCTCCAGAGGACACAGCACCCTGACCGCGGCCTGCTCTGACCCCACCAAGCTGAAGGGCACGACGTTCACCCTCTCCTGTAGCACCCGCTCGCTGTCCAACCTGTTGTACAAGGCGAAGCCATAGGCGTGTCACGGGCTTGGGAGGCTCATCCAGGCAATAGCACAGGACAAGTTGTCTACGTGGAAATGCAATTGGCATCTGCTTCTCCATTTTGACGCTTGATGCAAAGTTGCTATTATAGTAGTTATAATTAGTATAATATCATACTTACTCCATAACTCACTACAAGGTGAATACTATCCAGCTTTCTAGAGATGACATATTTTTTACAAACATCTGTGATAACACTAAAAGGAAAGTCTAACACACTCACATCATTATGTTTGAATTCACACCAAGGCTTTACTGTGGGTATGATGAACAGAAGATGGTACGGCGGCTATTGAATCTGATGTTTATATACATACACTGTACATCATGTTGAATTGTAATATAATGCTATAGTTGTTGTATTAAATGTCTTGGCTTTGTGTGCATTACCAAGCGCGTGCAAGGCCATTCCACACAAGTGTGTGTTCTTTCACAATAAGTTTCTGTATCACGCCAACACTGTCTTTAAATTGACTCCTCAGGGGCTCACCAACTGGTTGCGCTGCCCCTGTACATTCACACAGACAGACAGACAGACAGACAGACAGGGAAACTTGTTTGATTTTAATTATGATGAAAGGTTACTTTTACATGGATAATAAAAAAAGCTAAAATAAAAATAAAAAAAGATAGTTGTTACCTTCAATAATAACGTACTGCAGACATTTCCCTGGAGTAACATTCAGTATATTCATTAGGTTCTGATCTAAGGCCAACTGTGGAGCATCCTAAACACACAAGAGACATAGAGCCTAATTACCCGATTAGACAGACATATAGTGATTCATTTTGACACTAAATTATGACAACTTGCTTTCAGTTGGTCAACTATTTTCCTCTTCTTTCTGTAGCTATAGAAGAACATGCCAGAGATGGCAAGGCTGGTACCAAGACTGACCACCTCAGCAACCGTTAAAGGAAATTCCTCCATTCCATCTGCAACCTCAAGGAATTAGCTGCTCATGAAAGAGAAAAAGAACTTTACAGCCGAATACTTTTTCAATATAAACACTTTTTTATTACAGTACAGGTGGATCCTTGACATAAGGTTGGCTACATCAAGCACCCTATGAAAACTGCTTCCAAATGCATTTCAATGTGTGGGGCAGCGCCGAGGAGTGCCGCAGAGGGATATTGTTTTGATGTGACCTCGAGGTTTAGCAAGCATTCTCGAGAATGACTTACCCTGGTTTGTTATTCACAAAGAAAATTTATCTGGGGAGCCGTCCATAAAAACTGTTTGAAAAGGGCAGGCACTTTCAAAAAATACTTGGCAGATTAACTGTCTGGTCGTTTTCGCAAACCTAAATATCTAACAATATCTAACAATAGAGAGCCTAAGTGACTTGCCCGTTGCACCTTGCTTTGGAAACAATATGTACCGTATGGTACAGATAGTCAAAGGCGAGAATAAAAACAATTTAGATCCCATTTGCTTTGTTACACGAAGCACACATATGTTTGACTATTTAAAAAAAAATTATTCGAGGCAAGAAAATCTCATTTTGTCTTGCATTTGATGAAGTGACAGTAAGTGTAAAAATGTGTAATTAGTAAGACTACAAACCCCGTTTGCGCAGGTGTCACGACATTGTAGCGCCACAATCCTCAAGAGAGCGTTGTTTTGGTGACGTGTGTTGTGCGAGACGAAATATTTAGTTCACTGAGCAGTTAGACACAAAATTAAAGATTACTTCATAGTTTCACAACAAACTGCATTCTTCACTTTATCAAGTACCCATTATATAGACACAGATCATATGTGTACTCCATGTCACAATTTTCACGGGATCTAAAAATACTTGTATTCTCACCGTTGACGAACATGTGTTTTCCAAACTAAGGTCCCATAACGCGGAAATGACTGTTTAAATTCAGTTGCTAGTCGGACACATTTCTTGGCTCTCCAGATTCTCTGAGCTAAATTAAGATCGCTTTATCGGGGTGGTATTGCGAGGTTAACGGCGTCAAATTAATAATGATTTGAATGAATAAACACAGGGCACAAAAACAAAACAAAAAGAGTAAAAGATAAACCTGCCTGTTTTAACATTTTGCGTGCTGAAATACGGTAGTCCACTCGCGAGCACAAATGTTAAAACTTGCAAGCATAGATTGCTAATGCTAAGCATAATCTATTTTTCTCTCTTGAATCGTTTTTTCAGATCTGGATTCAGCAGACTACGTTAAACTGAGCGCTCAGTTTAACGTCATCTGCTTTATGACTGCTTGAATTATGTTTTTTGCCCACTAGTTTTTACATGGTTGGTTTGTGAATTGAAATGGGATGGCTTTTGCTAGTGTGAGGGCGGTATCTGGCCGGTGCTTTAGCGTATTATTGCGTGCTTCTGTTTGACATTACTTTGACTTTGTCAGTACTACGAAACAATATTCGTATGTTTTTGTTTTCTTTACAAAATATCTACGCTTCTATGTAATTTCGTAATTTCAAATGGTGTATATATGTTTTTAAACCATGTTAATTTACCTGTATTTTCTTTCAAGCCGGGTTGTCGTTCCCGGAAATGCTTGGGTCAATGTTTTGTTCACGTGACGTGGGAATTGACCTTTCCCAAGCCCCGCCTCTTTCACTTGTCTTACGAATGCTCAACTGTCAATGGAGGACATGCATAAAGGGGCGGGGCTTGGCAAAGGTCAATTTGAAGCTCGAACGTGTTCTATTTTCATTGATCACGTGACAGGACAAGACGTAGCAGTCAGACCATGCGTCAGAAGCGTATGTTATCTATTCACGTCGCTCGCCGACATGGCAGGAGGAGTTCTGAGGAAAAAGTCTTCTGGGCCTCCGTCCCGAGTGTGGGGGAAACTTTACACACTATGGCACGAGAAACATTTAATTCTATTCAAGGCGGAATATACGCTACTTGTTACATCACTTCTTTGGTTGCTGGAAATTGGGATTAATATATGGGTCATACAAAAAGTAGCATGTAAGTAACTTCATGCATGGCTAGTTAGCATGCTAGGTATTTGCCTCTATGTTGCCTCTTGTGAGTGTATCTTGTCGCACGTAATTGGCGTTAGCGGATAATCTCTAGCCACCTGTCAAAGTATATGTACTGCTCAGCATGCACACGTGAATCTGGACCCTCCCCTGATCTATTTTATGCTCCACAGTCTTGGTGTACATACGGTAGAGCCACAGCAATAATCAGAATGTAACGATTATATAAACACAATAATAAAAACGGGACTTATTGATTAGGCAATTACTCTTAAAGAATATTGCGCTTTTTCAGCAGGGCTAGAGACTGTGTATTACTTATTTATCGATCTCTAATATTAAATAAACCATGCAGTCTATAATGTAAATCACATCGTTTGAATTGCTGCAGAATGGCTAAGCCAACATGCATGACCATTAATTTACCTTGTTATACTACAGATACAGAGATAGACTGGAAGGCCTACATGGATGAAGTAGAGGGAGTAATAAATGGTACATATGACTATACCCAGCTCAAAGGCGACACAGGGCCCTTGGTGTAAGTTTCAACCGTCCCAGCGAAGGATTTGCATTTCTTATGTCTAAGTTTAGTGTACCGGTGTCTAAGGAGCATCTTTTGGTTTCAGCTACCCAGCTGGCTTCGTCTACATCTTCACGGCACTGTACTACGCTACTAACCATGGGGTGAACATCCGCTTGGCTCAGTATGTTTTTGCTGTCTTTTACCTCATCACCCTCCTGCTCGTCTTCAGGATATACCACCGCACCAAGAAGGTCTCATAGTCGCCTAGTGAAGAAAAAAAAAAATCACCCTTTTGTTGCCGTGCAACATCAGTTATTGTGGTTGTGCATCATTTTATGTTTTCATACAATCTGCTGCCTTGCTTTTAGGTTCCTCCTTTTGTTTTCTTCTTTGTGTGCTGTGCGTCCTACCGGATTCACTCCATATTTGTTCTGCGTCTCTTCAACGACCCAGTGGCCATGATGCTGCTCTTCGGGGCTGTCAATCTCTTCCTTGATGGACGATGGACCTTGGGCTGTAGCCTTTACAGGCAAGTGTGAACCTCCTGCATGTTGCATGTCACGCAGGTTTAACCCATCATCAAACAAGCTACCAACTAAATCAGATCTCACACATACAATATAAGGGAGTGGTTGGAATTCCCTGTTGAACTCAATCATAATGTAAATAAATAAACTGTTACATAGACAGAAGATTGCTTTTCCCCCCCCACTGATGATGCTAGCTGCCCAAAGAAAGTGTAGAAATAAAGAATATCTGCCTTGACATTCATTGTTTCCACCGTCCATTTTTTCACTTATGTGTTTTATGTGTACATACAATGATTACTTCCCGCTTTACACTATGTGCTGGAATGTTTATCATGCATCCCTGAAATAAATAACACAACGGCTCTTTCTGTTTTGATTATACAGCATGCTTTAACTTAACTTTTTTAACCATTAAGCTTTAAAAAATATTAGGAATTGTGCTATTTGTATTTGTTATTGCAACTACAGAATGCTTATTAATTGTGAGTGACCTAATATATTATTAAACTTGGGATTTATACAATGAAATGGTTTATTTGCTATTATGCCAATTAGTGAATTCACGTCTCTATTTTTCCCCATCTCTTTCTGACAGTTTAGCAGTATCTGTGAAGATGAACGTGCTTCTCTTTGCCCCTGGCCTTCTTTTCCTTCTGCTCTCTGAGTTTGGTTTAGTCAGGACTATCCCCAGACTATCTCTGTGTGCAGCCATACAGGTAAATGAAAGTAAACATACCTTAACGCCACAGTGTGCAGAATAACACACAATTCACAATTGTGTTGTTGAATTCAATTATTTTCCACACTTTGACAGTGGCGTATTTGTGATGTAGATTGATACAACATAATACTTAGTTTTTGTTATTCTTTATGTTTTCAAGTGTGTTTGAGAAAATCTCCTGTAACTACCACCCGCATGTACCAAGCCTCATCTTGCGTCACCGCCATGACAGGTTTTGCTGGGTCTACCCTTCCTGATAAACAATCCTGTCGGCTACCTGAGTCAGGCATTCGACCTGGGCCGTCAGTTCCTGTTCAAGTGGACGGTCAACTGGCGCTTCCTGCCAGAGTGGCTCTTCCTGAGTCGCTACTTACATCTGCTGCTGCTGGCTGCCCACCTCCTCACACTGCTGCTCTTTGCTGTCCGCCAGTGGAAGAGGTGAGACGACCGTGGCAACAGGCAACCCCCTTGTAGGTGACTGTCCGGGTCATGTTTGGGGGAGGTGTACGCCCTTATTTAACCAGGTGATAGAGAGAGTGTAACCTCACTTCCTCTGATCCTAGACCAGGAGAGAGCATTCTGGAACTGCTGAAGGAGCCCAGCAAACGGAAGAGCCCTCCTCCGAAACATACTGAAAATCATATCCTTTCATCCCTCACGAGCCTGCTGCAGCCTGCAGACCAGTAGTACACACCGTTCTCAGAGCTGTTGCCTCCGAAGTGCTGTGTCACATTTTAGAGGTTCAGTAGGCACGGCCATGTTGCTGCTGTGATGGTGATTGGGTGAGATTGGGAATATATACAGTTTTTCCTGTACTTTTATTGATGATTGATCATCAAGGCTTGATCAGAGCCTTCAAACTGCCTACTGAAAATGCTAATAATTGGCACCAACACTACTATGACTACTACTATGATTTCATGCTTACAGAATCAGAAATACAGTGTGTATATATTACATTTTAATGTAATGTATTTGAAAGTTCGTACTTAAAAAAAAAAAAAAAGGAAGCAAATTAAAGGATACATATATCTGAGATATGCAGAATACCAATGTTTTTTTAGCAGACCTTAACTGTCAATCACAGATAGTGTTGATTCTGTTTGTCTCTAACTTCATCGGCATGTGCTTCAGTCGCTCGCTACACTACCAGTTCTACGTGTGGTACTTTCACACACTGCCCTACCTGCTGTGGAGTGGAGGAGTCAAGAAGCTGGCCCATTTACTCAGGTGAGTGAGGAACACTGCCTCTGGTCAGGTCGAGTCCAGTAGGTTGGTTGTTCTCAAAGTGGGACTTGTCCATAGCTCGTTGAGATTGAGAACTACAGTTGGCTTGTCAAGTAAGGATCAACCAAGTCACTTGTATTGTTTGTGCGCAGGGTTCTAATTCTGGGTCTGGTTGAGCTGTCATGGAACACCTACCCGTCCACCAACTACAGCTCAGCATCTCTCCACGTCTGCCACTTCATCATCCTGTTCTCTCTGTTGCTAGGGCCCGCTGCACCCTCGGCTGAGGACAAGGGTGCAGCAGCAAAGGAGAAGCATCATTGAACAACTGTAGAGTCTCCTCAGTCACCCTAGCCCAGGGCTATTCAACTCCAGTCTTGGAGGGCCGCTGCCCTGCATGTTTTAGATGTCTCCCTGCTCCAACACACCTGATTAAAATGACTGGGTCGTTAGAAGCCTGAGAACAAGATATTCATTAGAATCAGGTGTGTTGGAGCAGGCAGACATCTGAAAACATGCAGGGCTGCGGCCCTCCAGGACCGGAGTTGAATAGCCCTACCCTAGCCTGTCCTTGCAGCATAAGTACAGACGGTGGCTGCTGGCTTTAGACTGTCTTAAGAAAAGACATGTAAGATCTCATTTCAGCTCAGTTTAGTGGGAAAGGGTTTGCCTGGGCCTCCCATACAAATCTGAATGAAGGTGAAATTTATGTCTTCATAAGAACATTTCTCAGGTCGTGTTTTCAAATAGATAACTGGAGATTTTGGGTTCTGGCACCATGAAGTGTTGAAATACGTTGTAATGAAACATTTCTTTCCACACCATAATCTACCATAAAACTACCTTTTCGCCCTAGTTATCTTGTAACCATTACTAGTCGAATCAATAATCACGACATCTCATCAGATACAAAATGTTATTTTGTGTTTGAGATTATCAGATATGTCCACCTGTGATATATAAAATGTGATTAAAGAAGGAACTCAAACATTCAGAATAATCTTTCATAACACATTTGAGAGATTGTTTTCTGAGCTGTTCAAAAGCTGAAAGCCAAAAACAATATGTATTATCATAATGTGCCTGAATTTGTACTGCCAGATCTAAGATGTTAATCTTTACCATAGTTTTTCACATTTATGTGTTATACACCATTCCCAAAGCTAGATGTCGATTTAATATCAACGGTCAATCAACTGAGCTGTTAGTAAAATGTGGCTTGGGTTAGTCTTTGCATGCATTTTTGTGTTTATTACAAATAATGGAAAAAATGTTGCTTTCATTGTTGTTTTTTTTTGTGAAACAATCAATCTCTCAATGTGTGGAATAAAATATGGTTGTTATTATACATTATGCTAGAAAGTACATTGGCTATGAACTAAATTCACTGAAATGTCATTCTCTTGTCTGCATACAGTATGCATCAAAAAAGGCCACTTGGTCTATGTCAAGTGTATATATATGGTATTCACAAAATATTCTCACGGGAACCTCCATGAGATATTTTAATAATATTGGCACTGGTATTTTTTCAGTTTATCATGTAATTAAAATAAAATAATATATATGTTTTATTAAGACATGGCCTCTTTCAGATACACTAATATTAGTATTGTATAAATCACTATTATGCTATAAGATATTACAGTAAATTTGCACAGTGGTGCCATACACTTGGCTTTAACACATCCTAAAGCAGTGGTTGAGCTAGTATTGTATAATCTAACACTAATATAGTATAATTTTACATTATTCATGAGTGATATCAGTTTAAAAGATTTCAAATGGATTTCTATAAAATATGCATGTATTTTTGCATGGTGTTGATGGCTGTTATATATTTTGTAGGCTAAAGGTAAAAAGCTTGAACGCAAGCTTTGAACTTTCCTGTGAAGGGAGCTTGCTTCAGATGTTTCCATGTGCCGATGGTCTCACATGTTATTGGGATTATAGCACAGCATGTTGAGCTTGATGTTCTCATCCCAGTGACGAAGCAGCAGGAACAGCTGTCTGGCCGCTCCCTTCAGCCCAGCAAGGTCCACGTCTTCTGGAAGCTTCTGGGAGCGCAGCCAGAAGTCCGCCTTGGCTGCCACCATCTCCCACTCCATGAAGTATCCGGCACATCGGTGCTCCAGCCAGGCCAGAGCGACCGCCGTGGCCCAGGTGGAGCCCTCCAGGTCCTGCCAGGCCAGCCCAGTGCTGTTCCCCTGGAGCTCGGCCGCACCGGGCGGGTCCGCCGGAGAACCCTCGCAGGCGTCCGTCTCTGAGCCGCGCCCGCTATCCGCCTGGCCTCGGGTGACGGGGGTCTCCAGGGAGCCCTCCTCAGAGCTGGCCAGGTCCGGGGAAGAGGCGGCGATGACGGTAGCGGCCTCTCGGTCCAACGGGCGTCTCCGTCCGAGCCTGGGTTCCATGTTGAGGGGAGGGCCGTCAGGAGGTGTGCAGTAGACGGTAGGGGGGGAGGGAGTAGAGGGGGCGAGGTGATGGGGGGAGCTGCCAGGAGGATTTCTCGCGGTGGGAGACGTGAGGCGGTTGGGATGGCTAAGGCTCAGACGGTGGAGGCTGTACGGGGACGCTCTCTTCAGGCGATCTAAGGGTATCTGAATGCAGTCGGTGTATTGCTCTGTGAGCAGGAACGCCCCTGACGACAGCTGGAGGCACACCTGAAGGGGCAGATGGCATGCAGCTCATTAAGTGTTTTATAAATCATCACCATTCCCAGCGGCAGACAGACACGTCATGTGTGGTGGCTGTGGTGTACTGATAAACATTGTGTGTGGATCTCACCAGAGGCTGGTAGTCTGGAGCCTCGGTGGCCGCTTGCTTCTCGGTTTCTGCAGAGAGACAGTGGGACTTCAGAGGAACATGCTTGCCTGATGAAACAGACGACCTCAGTCTGCCCAGTGGGAACCTGGAACAAGTACAGGGATAAAGACACACTAGATACTGTCGGGCTGTGACCGTTGTGATACATTAAATAGTAGGGACAGAAATGGGAGTAAACCTCCATGTAAGTCCGTTTTCAGTCTCACCTGGAGCCAAAGAAGCTCTCCATAGATTTGCTCTCTACAGAACGCTGTGAGCGAGTGGCTGAGGAACTTGGTATTGCTGGGGGGCTGCAAGGGTAGGCACTGCCACCTACTGCTCAACAAGAGCAAAAAACCAACAAAAACAATATCGTAATTGCACAGATGAGAGATGCTCGTTCTCTCTGCCAATACCAGACATTATTGCCTGAAACACAAACTTTAATTTTCTCTACTTACGAGAATCCCAGGACGTTAGGCTACAAGGTGATGCGGGTATGTCCTCCTTATCTGAAGCACATGAACACAGAAGCACATTATTGTTATGCTGATGGACATTATAGTGTCATTACCGGTGAGTCGCCTGTCCAAGATAACAAACAGTGATTCACTGTTTGAGGAAGGCTCGCTATTACAGAATAGCGAGCATACAGAATACAGAACCTGTGGAGTTCCACTTGTCCTCTGGGTCTTCACTGTCTCTACTGGAGAGCCGTCTTCCCAGGCCAACAGAATAGGCCCGCTGCCTTAGACTGCCTCGCTGAGAGGTGCGTTTGCTCCATGAACGCACCCCTACACACACACACACACACACACACACACACAAACATAATCCTACTCCATAGAAGACAAATGTTCTGTAGTATGTCACATATTAAAGGTGCACTACTTGATTTGTGTTACAAAAAACACTGCAGCATTCATCGGTGAACACCTCTCTATACCTCTCCCTCCAACACCTGAGCTTCAATGAGGGAGTCCACCTTTACTAGGATATAAACGACAGTAGTTGATATGAGTGGAAAGCACACCTGTGTTTTTGACCTCTGAGCCGTCTGACAAGACTTTGCTGGTGCTGCCGTCTGTAGCTGTGAAGGCTGTGTACATGCAGGTGATGTTACAGCGCTTACTGGTCTGAATGGCCTTCATGCGATATCGTTTGGCCGGACCTGAGGAGACAGCCGTCAACGCCTGTGCTACAAACGGAGAGAACATTTTCAAGCAGGTCTGCTGCATTGTTGAAAGTGTAACTGCACCTGAAATTGTGTTTTGTTTTACTAACTAACTAACTAAATAATAAGACTGTGCTTTTGTGAGACACATACATGCTTGTGTTACAGTAATATTGACTGTTTTTATAGAAATCTGGATTTTATGATCTGAAATGGCTCCAAACGTCATATCTGTAAAGAAATCGTAGCTTGTCATACAATAGTATGTTTTGTCCGCTCGTGCATCATCAAATTCAAATTTGAACGTTAATGTTAATGTCAACGGGGGTCCCCTTCTCAGCCCCCTCCCTAACTTAGCTCCTTGACAACGTTTAAGCATTTTTCAAAGTTACACAATTCAGGCTCAGCGCTGGGGTGCGGTTACACTGTAATCTCACCGTGTTCAACATCCTTCTCCTTCTCTGCCATCTTCTCAAAGTCTCTGATAAGGGAGCGTGCGGTCAGTTGGTGTACCATCTCCTTCCACGACTCCCCGTCTTCCTTCCCTCCATCTGCCTCTTCCTCTTGTGACCCCTGACCTTCAGAGGCCCAGAGGTGGCCCAGGTCCACGACGACCTCCCACGAAACAGGCTTGCCTGCCAGGAGGCCGTGGATGAGGGCCCGGCACTGGCTCGGCGGGGGGGTATCAGAGGGGGCCGCGGTGAAGAGGTACTCTGGGTCTGTGAAGCTGTCCCAGTCCAGAGGAGAGGCGGGAAACAGCAGGCCATCTACAGTCAGAGAAAGAATCAGGACAGGTGGCTTAAAGTGAAACATGGCTGTTGAACACAGCGAGGTACAAGTGTAACTGCACCCCCCCACCTCTGAGCCTGACTCCACCCACTACAAGAGAGGGGGACCCTGGTATGAACCTACTGGAGTCTGTGAGACTTATGTGGGACAGTGCTCCTCGCGCCGTGGCCCGTGTCTCGCCGTTGCTTTCCTCCAGCCTCCCGCCCAACGTCTGGTCGAAGGAGACCCTCTCTAGCGCCCTCCTCAGGCGATGCATGTCAAGCTCACCCTGGGGGGAGGAGAAACTGCGTGCCGCCATGGTGGAACGGACCAGAGCCTTCTGTCTCCTGCGAGACTCCTCGCTGGCACATATACGCCCGTTCTAATTGACAAGGAAGACATGCTTAGCTGACTGTATGTGCTCTGGCCACGGTGAAGAGACTGTAACTTGCAACTTAACAGTCTTAATGCTATGATGCTATAATTAGTACATACTGTATACTGAATATGTGCAATGCTAGGGTATTGCACATATTCAGTATACAGTATGTACTAAATATAGTACGTACTCATTTTACAAATACCTGCCTAAAATGGGAAGTGCACTTTTTTGTTTTGGTGCACTTTTATACTGTAAACATGTAATATATAGGTGGTTTAACAGGCTTACAGTTGGCAGAGAGCATCTCAAAGCTGTGTGGAACATCAAACGTCTAAAATACTACACTAGACTAGACACATGTACTCACCAAAGCGGTCCTTTCGTAGTTCACCTGTACCTTCTTCTCCTCGCTGCCAAGGGTTTCAGCAGAGAGGTTACGCTGCCACAGTGAGTCGGCCCAGCGAGACAAGGAAGCCTTGTGCTCAACGGGGGGCATCTTCTCCAGGCCCTGGGGCAGGGAGCCCGTGTCTATCAGAGCCCCGGGGATGGGGTCCGGGGCAAAGGGCAGGACAACACCCTCAGACGTGGAGGAGGTGTTGGGGTGAGAGTGGGAATGTGAGCGTAGGCTCCTCTCACTGCCGATGGAGCAGTGAGTGAGAACATACTGCTCCTGAACATAAGATCGCTCCTGGATCCGCTTCCTCACGTCACTGCACCACTCTATGTCAGCAGCACCTAGGGATGGAATACATACAGCACCCATGACCTGCTGTAGGGTGAAGTACAGTCAGTGAACTACAACACAGTACAGCACCTAGTAACTGCTAGTGTGGAGTTACAGTACAGTCAATGGACAATGTTATTTATTGATTAGAAAATAGTACTAACAGTGTACATGACCATGTGCGATACGAGCATAGTTTATTAAAGTGTAACTGCACCCTACAATGCGTTTTTGAGCAGTAAACAAAGTAATATGATTGATCTGTGATGAGACAGATCAATGCTGGTGTTAATATTGACAAAATCCACGTTTTTATAAAAATCTGCATTAAAAATCACCCTAGGCTGGTTTTCAACGGTACACTAAGTACGCTCATACCTCATCACATTCAAATAACGTTTTTTTAACGTTAACGTTAATGTTGAAGGTGGTTCTCCTCTCAGCCCCTCCCCTCCCCTCACTCAGCTCCTTGACGTTGTAGTGGGTGGAGTCAGGCTCAGCTATTTATCTAACCTGGGCTTGTGCCAGGGTCTGTGTTTCTGGCGCAGGAGAACTCCGAGGAGATCTCCCTGGAGATTTCTCTCAGCGCCTCCTCCAAGTCGGCACCATCTGCAGATGTCATCATAGGGAGGAGCTCAGAGGAGGGAGTAGGCGAGAGCTCTTCAGTTGATAGGCCAAACACTGAACCCACGGAATCACGGTGAAGGTCTCTATAGCCCCGTTCATTGGCCTAGTGGAGTGGTGTGGACAAATTGTGAAATTACTGCACGTGTTCTGTTTCACACAATCCGCCATTTATAGGAAATAATGCACTTTACCTCTGCCCTCTTGCCTGTGAAGTAGGACATATCATAGAGAGTGCAGTAGCCAATCAGACAGTGTCCAGGGTACAGTGGAGGGATCTCATTGGGTGAAAGGAGAGCCTCCATGTTCTCTGGCAAGTACCAGTCAATGCGTACGTCTGTCAGCACAGGCTCAAATGCCTTTTTTAGGGATTTTATTAACTGAAATGGAAAGGGGGAGGGTTAAATGACATGCTTTATAATACATAAACTATGATTAACATGCTGAAACCAAAGCACTTGATGTGAAATGGTCCCCAGAGAATATCTGAGACTTCAATGTTCATGCAGTTGATATTATCACCACCAGATGGCAGTGGTGTGTTTTCTCTGACCTTGGGCTGGAGCCTCTCCTCATCATCAAAGAACACCACGGTCCCACCCGTCAACTTGGCCACGCCCTGTAGGAGCCTTCTGCAGGCACGAGGACCCAGACCCAGGCCAAAACATCTGCGAAGATATTCATGAAAATGCATGTAACTTGCCAAGAGAACTGAATCACAATGCCACAAGTGTCACATGAAGGGTTATATTGGCTCTCCATCAACACTCCTGAGTGAGGCTTGCTAGGTGCTTTACGATGTGCTGCTTTTGATTTACAGAGATGCCACCCATCACTCCCCCCAGCTTCTCCTTCTCATTACTTTAAGTATCAGTCCTAATAACATATGTAATCATAAATACATATAGTATTTATCAAGTATGTAAAGCCTAACAACATACTGCCTATCTGCCTGTCTCTATGGGGGGGAGATTTGGAGCCAGGAAAGTATGTGTCACAAGACATTTACCTTTAACCAATAGCGTCAAAAGATACAAACCGGTGGGCTTTAAAAGCAGCAGGTTGGATTTGAAATACTAAATGAGTAAATATTATCAATTATTAGCCTGGAGATGAGATACCTTTCCTTTAAGTGTTTATGCGGTCTGTAATGCTAGGTCACTGAACTTAGTCGAATTACATGCTCGTTCAGCAGGCAAGGGTTCAGCAAGCAAGTCTACAGCTGGACGAGCGGCAGCTACAGTAACGTTGAATAAAGCCAGCCTAGCATGGGAATACTAATGAGGGGTAGATGGAGTTATTGCACCGGGCTCAAGGGAGGGACTGTGGGGACACGCACTGCAGAACAGGCCACTAAACAGGATTACTGGGCGTGGCTGGAGAATTCCGCAGCTCCCTTCATACCATCATGTGCAGTGCTTCAGTCACTCTTTAAACTTCCAGTTATCTCTTCTCATAGTTCCCTCCTGCATGTTGGGGTTTTGTCATGAGGTTAGCAGAGGAAGCTAAAGATTAGCTACATTAGCGATATACCGTACTGTAGTAAAAATATTAATGGCCATATGGATATTCCAATTCATCATTTAGCAGTGGAAATGTTCTCTCTTTGAGTGGGATATTCTGTTTCAGTTGCTTTTCTTTAATGCTCCATAATTTGATTGGCTATCTTAATGGGACTCCAGAGAACAATGTAATCATTGTGATAAGGAATCTTTAATAAATAAACTATATTTAATGTATCCTCTCATTCTGAACATTCAGCTGCATATTGGCCCTTTGGAAAACGGCAACTTTGTAAAGAGTTGGGGAGTGGACATGTCTATGCAGACTGCACATACTGTATGGACAGGCACATGTAGATTTGCTAGGTTTTTATGGATGATTGGTGCCTAGTTGTGGGGTAGAACATTCAGAATCACTTGATTTTCTGTTGGCACAGGTTTTTATAACAAAACAACCTGACAGAACAGCTAGGGTACCAATCTCATGTTGTCAAATCCATACCAATATCAATAACATCTCACACAGTAAGATACATTATAAGAAAGAACTAGACAAAACCGGTTTATTTTATAGCCCACAACGCCCATTTAATGTGTATTTACAGTATATGTTGTATGTATATTTGTGTATTGGAATATAAATGGAAGCTATAGGTGAAACCCCATACCTAGCAGAACATGCGTTTCTGCGAACCAGCTCCAGCACCTTGCCCACGTTGCTAATGGTGCCATCTGTGATGATGAAGATCTGCCGAGGGCAGGATCTCTGCACGGGCTGCTGGTACGCCCAGGTCAGCGCCCCCAGCAGGTTGGTCCCCCTCATGTCGGCCTTCATCCTCTGAACATACTCACAGGCCTGCACCAGTGTGACCTTGCGTGTTTAACAGGGACACAAGGAGAGACGAAGGAGAACAGCCCACCAATCACATGCTGTTGCCTGTGTAAACATAATAATCTATTTCGCTGAGATTTATACACTTGGTCCGAGCACCAGACGCTCCAATTATACAGTTTAGGCAGGCGGCCTAGAGATCTCCGTCTAATAAAGCAAGAGTAAACATACACTGTCGTTAGCACCTGCCTGCAAAAGCCGTCTCAAATCACATGGTAAACAAACGAGCCTGACCGGGTAGTGGGCTGTGTGCTACCTTAGTTTATGCATGAAGGGTTACCATGTGGTCAACAGCATGTGTGCAGACTTTGTCCTCGCAGACCCCTGCTCTGCCTAAAACCTGATACTGTGCTACTAAGGCAACCTGTTGCCTGATTACTGAAGCAGACACCGTTTCTACGGAACACAAGGTCCTACATGGGTGGAAGGATTAAACAAACTGATTTCAGAAAACATGATTGGGGAAAGTGGATATAAGTAATACCCCAAAGAATCACCCAAAAACACTTATATGTTTATATATTATTAGTTTATGGATTACATTTTGACCACCTTCAAATTCACAGCTACATTCTTCGTGAAAGTGTAGGAAAATAACTAATGTTCTTGTACAGTACTAGCATAGAGTCAATTACAATTTTGTTCAACTACCATTATTCAGGTATAATTTAGTTTATTTTATAGGTCTATCTTGAAAAATCGGTTTTAATCTCCATGAGATCACAGAGTTAAAGGCATGGTCATTTATTCTTGCTAACTACGAGCTCAAATAATCTTCCACGGAGCCGCATCACACATCGAAATTCATTGTAGAGCAAAGCGTAGTGCTGCGGCTTTGTTGATATGAGTGGTGTTCGCCACTTTGTTTATATTGCTATTTACGGAGCCAGGGCTGTGTAGAAGTATCCGATTATTTTGTCAACACACAGAGAACGATTAACTAGCGAAATGCGAGGAGACATTTGCTGAATTTGACAAAAAGTGTATTTATTACATTTAGCTTGCAATAGCTGACAATACCTTTAAAAAAAGGTCAAATAAAGTAAAATAATATTTAGTTTGGCATTGCCTTCTTATTAACCGTTTGCATCTGACAGTATCCAATCACAAAACTTGGTGCTCTATCATTGATTTAATTGGACAGTGAAGCTGTTAAACCAAACCACAAAGGTGATAATTGGCTAAGTGATAAGTGTCAATTAGGGGTGCACAATATATCGATTCAGTATCGTTATCGCAATATCACGTTGCGCAATATCATATCGAAAATGTTGCAA
>JAODOY010000009.1:1453093-1484880 GCA_025399855.1 Forbesichthys papilliferus | reverse complement strand
TGTATATATATATATATAGGTGTATATGTATGTATGTATATATATATATATGTGTATATGTATGTATGTATATATATATATATGTGTATATGTATGTATATATATATATATGTGTATATGTATGTATATATATATATATGTATATATATATTACATACACACAGTATATACACGCATACAGTACAAAAACACAGACACACACGTGTATATAATATTGTATATATTCTTCTATCTTTCAATCCATATGTGTATTTTGAATTCCGTTTTTATGTTAAGTTATTGTGTTGCTTACTTGCTGTCATGAAAAATGATGGTATTCATTTAAGTTTTCACATGAAGGTTTTTAAATATCCATAGCAGACATTTAGTTTATTGAATTGTTTGGGAAACACATTTTACTATATTCTAAGACTATACATTATAGTTCAATAGGCTGTCTGTTAGTAGGTCTGTGGCTAAAAAAAAAGGTCATGATGCACTGGAAGAAAACAGAGAACCTATATTCCCCATTGAACTTGACCTATTTGTGTTCCTGACCTAGATACAGCTACCCCTGTTTTAAACAAACAACCCTACATGTCTCAACTGAATTTAGTCAGTGCACGTGGTGGTTTTTCAACAAGGCTATTGTTGGCTTTCATCTGCATTATCTGACATTGTACATTTCTATCAACTGTGATGAGTGCATTTAAACAGTGTAACAATATTACATTCTGTTGTATATATTGCCTACTCTAATATGCTCTATTCTATTATTTTGCTTATTCTATTATACATTCTCTTCTATTTATTATACCACATTCTCAGAGGGTTATTGTGAAGGCCAAGTAAGTTAGGCATATACTACATAACTTATTATTTATTAATTCTAATGAAATACAACACCTTAAAAAACAGTAAGCATGGATAAAGTAGCAATTAACCTTTGCGTGAAAGGTGATATGATTTATTCTTTTTATGTGGGTTGGGCTAGGGAAAGTGTGGGGGAATTTTACATTGGCGTGGTTATAGGAAAACCCACGTGTCGTAGGTCTACCGTGTTAGGAGTTTCCAATTTCTGTCAATATAAGCTACCGATTAGCTAGTCTTCAGACAGAACAGAACCTCTAGAGGTAAGGACAGCTAAAGACTACAGCCAACACGAAACATGGTCTTCATCAAATATCCAATTCTGGTCCTCTTCATCTTGTTTGCCGCTGTGGTTACAAAACAGTCTGCAGGTGAGAACTGGTTTCTCTAGTGCTAGATAATATGTTTAATCTCAAACTGTTTGCTCTGCAGATTTATTACATGTCATATAATGCAACACGTTTTATGCCATTATGATTATAGGCTACAACATAGAAAAAGTTTGCCAGAAATAATGTAGTTACGACAGTACAGTTTAATAAGATACAGGCTTTAAGATATCATGGTTTTTCTCATGCCATGTATGTATTTTGTTTCTTTTCAAATGTATTGCAAAATGTCTTATTTACATTCATTCATTAGCCTAGCCTATATTCTTCCTGCTCAATATTATCTATAGGCCTAATAAGTAATTAAATATTTGTATTTTCTTTCTAGTGTCTGCATCTCGAGAATGCTGCAAAAGTTACTCGCAGGGCAGGATACCATTCAAAGCCATCAAAGGTTATTCGGTCCAAAATGATTTGGAGTTATGTTCCATCAAAGCCATAATGTAAGTAGCCTACATAAAAACAAATTATTCCAGACACATGTATCTAGTCAATTTATGAATTAACCATGTACTTATTTTCCCAAGAACTTATTCTTATACGTTTTGTCTTTTAGCTTTTACACCGAACACGGTAAAGCGTGCGCCAATCCTGCTTTTAATTGGGTGATTCATTACATCATTCGTATAGGGTAAGACTTACATTTTCGACATTTTCCAAATCAAGTTTGTCCACATAATAATCATAAACATAATAATAATGTGACTAACACTATCTGAAAGTATGCTAATCATCTCTAAATCTCTGATTCTTTTTTTTTAGGCGTGAAGCACAAAATATCCACAAGTCATTGAGAAATGGTGGAGAGACGCACTGAGGCACGACCACCCCCTCCCCTCTGATTGGATTTTGTACTAAAATATATTTTCATACTCTTTACTGTATTTGTATTTGGTTATCCAAAAATATTACACTAATACAAAAAATGTGTTGCTTGTGCAATATGGATGTGTACTCTTTGTAAGAGCATATTGTTATAGTTCTTGTATTGTTTGCTTGTAATTTATTGCAGAAATAAAACACTTTAAATTAGATATTTGTGGCTGGGAATTTGATCTGTAATAGAAGCACACTTTTTATATATATTTATATATATATATTTTATATATAAGTGTTATATAAATAATTACCATAAATATAAACACTGCATTGAGGTGTATTGTAAGATACTGGAAATTCCAGCACTGGAATTCACAAGGTCAATGTCAATACATTTTATTCAGTCAACAGTGAATGAGGAAGTAATTATACATGATTGGCTTACAGCACAAGGAAGTATGCTGTTGTAGGACTAGTTTAGTAACTATGTAACCAAAAACTACTGTGCTTTATCCAGTCTTCCACTATTTAGATGCCCACAATAGACAAATAACATTCAAAGGGAGGGGGGGGGGTTAGTTGCAGAAATTGTAGTTTGAAAATATGTTTTAGTTATAAAACAGGTTTTTATAACTAATGTAAGATTAGACCTACACACACCCTATAAATATTTTTGCCTAACGGTCAGTTTTATGGTTTACTAAGATGAACTCTAGATGGAGATATAGTGCCACACTATGGCCAAAGTGCAGTTCGTGTTTAGCCAATGAAAGTAACATTTCCTCCATGTGGAAGAATAAATAAAATGTTTTACACCTTACTAGGTTCAATAGTTATAAATGTAGTAGTGTGTATGTAGTATGTAGCGTATTTTTAGTGTTCTGAACATGGTAGCCTGAATGTACTGAACTTTGAATAGGAATTTCAATTACAGTTCATGAAATATAATAGGCTTGCAAAAAGAAAACAAAGCTGAACAAACTATTTCTTTAGTTTAGTAGCATGAATACTCCCCAGAAGACACACCAGACAACAGTTATGCCAGCATCACTTTTCTGCTTGACTAGTCAGAGTGCTTTCCTATGAATAATCCAGAGTGGTTTGGGAGTCTAACGGATGTTAGAGAAATGGGCTATGTGAAAGCATTGTGCGGTTCATGTCAACATCTACTAGATTCTCCCCCCAATCATTTTACTGAAATAAATTACACCGGATGGCAACACAGTATATTTATTTAAAGAAATCACATCTGAAAATAAAACAAGTATCCAACACTTGCATAGGCCAACAAGACATTACAAGTTACAAACTGCTTTCACTAAGGACACTGCATATGAAATGAAAAACATACTGTACCCTGAGATGGCCCGACAGGTCCATCGCTGTTAAACATAACCAAGGGCCCCTTATGTCACTCAAACACTTACAACAAGGTAAAGTGCTCAAGTTGGATGTGGTGGCAAAACTGCCTCAAGATTGATGTGTCAAATCAAACACAAGTCTAGTTTTAATAGGTGCAAAATCTATAATACACCACAGACATATCATTTTGTTTAGCTCCACTCCTTCTCAGCTAAACCAGCTATATAATTACACAGACAAAAAAAACAAAGAGGAGGATGGAACGTTTAAAGGAGAAGAGGCTCCAAATGATTACACATTCACTCTGCTTCCTTCCCCTTAACTGCACACAAAACCACCAATTAGAGGAGAGGCTGAGGACAGCAGCCAGCAGTCTATTTACGTCTCTGTCTCCCCCCTCCTGAAGACTCCCAGATCATGGGAGAGGAAGGAGAGAAGAAAATGGCAGGGAACGGCAAAACACACACACAAACAAGCACTGTATAAATAAAAGAAAATGGCAGCGAGCGTTTCTACATACGGCTGGCTCACTGGCTGAGACGATCTGGGCCACAGTTGCACTCATTGTTCAGCGAGCTTTTCCACAACAGTCCAACCCAGCGACAGCAATGAATGTTGATTGTGACCCGCTGTGCTCGGGGTGCGCTGGAAACAGCTCGCGTGTGTGTGTGTGTGTGTGTGTGTGTGTGCGATTTCCTCAGTGGTCACGGTGGCAGCCCACTTCACCCACCGCTGCTGACTCCGGGGCCGGCCGCGGGGCACAGTCAACGGTCGATGGTTTGAATGTAATCCATACCAAACTCACCGACAGCGTTGAATGTTCACCGAGACGAGCGGCAGCTGGGTGGGAGCATGTAGCCGAAAGCCAGCGGACACAAGGCGTGGCTCTGATATGGCAAATAGCAGGGACAGAACGCTATGAGAAGACGTGCGCTACATGGACACGGTACACATGCAGCACAAGAGCTTCCATGACGACGTCCCATTCTATATCCACAAGCATTCATATGGAGTTGGTCCCGATGTTATATAGCTTTGAAGCTATGACATCGCTTGCTCTTCTAAGAAGGCGTTCTACAAGATGTTTGAGTGTGTGTCTGTGGGAACTTTTACCCATTCATCCAGGAGAGCATTAGTGAGGTGGAAAGACATTGATTGTGACACATCTCTGTTCTAGCGCATCCTGAAAGGTGTTCAATAAGGTTGACGTCAGGGCTCGGTGCAGGTCAGTCAAGTTCTCCCGACCCTGCCCCTTATGGCCCTCCCGTTGTGCACAGGGGCACAGTCATGCTGGAACGCATAAGGGCCTCCCCCCCAAACTTGTTCCCACAAAGTTGGAAGCTTCCCAAATGTCTAGGTAAGCTGAAGGCATTAATATTTCCCTTTAGTGGAACTAATGTGCCTAGGCCAACCACAGAATAAAAACAACCACCACCCCTTGGCACTATCCCTCCTCCACCAAACTTTACAGTTGGCACATGGCAGTCAGACAGGCAATGTTCTCTTGGTGTTCTCCCAACCGAGACTTGTCCATCAGACTGGCAGATAGAGACGCTGATTCTTCACTCCACAGAACACATTTTCACTGCTCCAGAGTCCAGTGGCAGCTTGCAGGGGCTACAGGGCTCACTGCTTGATTTTATACACCTGTGGCAATGGGACTGAATGACATACCTACATTTTATCATTTAAGAGGTGTGTCCCTATGTTGTCCATATAGTGTATGTAGGGGCCACTAGCTGACAATGAAGATCCTGGTAACGTCCAGCATCTGAAACACAGAAGTTTGCATTATTTAACACTGCCATATATTTTTTTTACTACAATGTTATACGCAGTTGCTTGAGGTAAGCCTACACCACCACTGCTGCAATTGAAAAAAAAAAAAACTCAAATTTTAGTGTATTTATTTGGAAATACAAAAATGGCAAATCTACTGGAATGAATATTTATTGTTTAGTGCTACAGGACTCCATTTTAGCGTTGTGATATGAGACAGAAAGTAAACCCTGTTAAATTCCTTCATATTACAGTCCTGAACCCAATCACTCGGTCGTGGTAGCCATGCGTGTAACAGAACTTTAACACCAACAAAAAGACACTGATGTGCTAATGTGCAGCCAAGCAGCCTCTGCCTGACCACAGCTGAAGGGTCCCATTGTCAGCAGCAGCCCAGCAGTAGCTGGGTGAGACAAACAACCCCTGACACTTTTTATCTACATGAGGCGCATGTCCAGTAGTCTGATGTCAGGGCAGCATGTGTGTTAATACAACGCCCCTTTTCATAGACCAGAGGGGCTGACGTCAATGAGCGCCGGGGCCTGCATGCCTGGCTAGGAGGGCCGATGGACATTGAGCTAAGAGGCTAACCGATTCACTACAAAGCATTCCCTTGCTATGCTGAGATGTGCACGCACACACTGTAATTTGGCTCGGTTTTCAGAGTTGAAGCTGCCACTTTGTTCCATTTCTCATTTGGTTCGGTGGAAGAGTCAGGGCTAGGGTTATCTATCTCTCTCTCTCTTTCCAAGTTACCACTTTTTCAGATCTTTTTCCTCTTACCGATTGATCATTAATCAGGCGAGTGGTTGAACACTATCTATCATTAGGTCAATGAATAATTTGAACAAATTTGTGTTTTTTTGCCCGCCTTTAACCTCCATTTTGTATTTTGGCTCACTTTGTTTGGACACACTGCAAGCGATCCGCCTGTCGTCCAGTGCTTTGTCGCTGAAAGTTGGTCGCTTGTTTACATTCCAGCCTCTGGTTAGCTAGGTGTCCCTCTCGTATCGTCCCCACGCCTCAATTGCGTCACCTGGAGTTGAGATTAGTTCAACTCGGTACCCGCCTACTTCGCGTCGCCGAACTCAGAAGTTAGACGGACCAGAGTTAATTGGTATGATCCACGCCAGAGTTCAAATGAGCTTTCACACCAGGGCAGACGCTCCATGGCTGCATTTAAAGGGACCGGACTATTCAGGTGTGAATGCCCCCTTACAAACAAGCCAAACCCCTAAATAGACACCGTACACACACGGCAGTCCAAGTCACATTTACCAGATGAACATTGCATGAATCTACGTGAGAGACATTTCCTATCTCACAAAAGAAATGTGTCTTAATAAAAGAGAAAATGTAATAGGAGGGAGAGAGGGGCGGGGCTTTGAGTGTACACGACAACTATTTCTGTTCCAGGCACTATGGTCTGTATTCCTGGATGACAGCTGGAGAAGGACTCGGGGCAAAGCACATCAGCTCAGATAAGAGGCCATATTCTTAATCCATATTGCAGCTTCACTAAATCCGCCAGCATTTCTCTGACACAGGCCTTCCTCACTCCACAATATGACCTGATATGAAAAATAGAAATAGGGGCGTGCGGGGGGGGGGCATTACCATGGCAACCCCAGTGTCGGGCAGGAATTTCTTCTTAATCCCCCCCCTTGTACTCCCCTGTTCAATTTTGCACCCTTTGAGGAACCCCCCCCCCCCCCAATCCATTTTCTACAGCTGACTATTTCCTTTTGTGTGGAGGGTCTCTGTGAGAAAGTATGTGTGTGTGTGTGCGCGTGTGCACGCTCACACTCGCATGAATTTGAGGTAGGACGGAGACAACAGGGGGGTTGTGAGAGATCATACCTCACTCAGTTTGAATAAGAGGCCAAGCTGCAGGGTCTTAACATTACACAGGGGGCATAAGCCCCGTGAACACATCACAGAGACACACACACACACACACACACACGCACACTTAAACAGTGTGTTGATGGAGGTAGATAATCTGTTAGAATTGCAGATAATTACACCATATGGCAACCAGCCGGCGGTTCCCTCTGCGGGAGCCTGTCGCACTACAGTATATTCAGTACAGAGTATTTCCCATGGCCGCTCGGTACGAGCCACTCCCCCACCCGGCGACAAAGCCGTGGTTTTGGAGGAGTGGGTGGAGGAGAGGCGTCAGCTGCTAGACAAAATAAAAAGGCTCTATTTGTTCCTGACAATAAACGTCCCCATAGCGGAGTGCACCCACAGCTGCAGCCTCAGAGTTCCAGCCCCACCCCACCCCAGCCACTGCAGGCTAACGGAGACTCCTTCCTATACGCCGTTGTGGTAAAGGCCGACACAATTAATGGGGCACCGACATTTAAGTCAGGGGTTTAAAGTCAGGTGTGCCAGTGTGATGTTTTACTATATACACTGTACAAAAGAGAATATCAAAAACACAAACCTGTGTGATGTGTTACTATATACACTGTACAAAAGAGAATATCAAAAACACAAACCTGTGTGATGTGTTACTATATACACTGTACAAAAGAGAATATCAAAAACACAAACCTGTGTGATGACGACGACGATTAGGGCAGCAGCATCATGTCAGCTTCACACCTAATAAAACAAAATAAAACAATTATAACATCACAAGCTCATCGAACTTTAGAACAAATTAGTCAAATTATATATTAAATGATGTATGTATGTATGTATGTATGTATGTATGTATGTATATATATATATATATATATATACATATATACACACACACATACATACATATACACACATATATATAAGAGAATTAGATTTTCACCCCAAAAAAGTTTCCAGAACAAAGAAAGATTAATGTCCGCTACATCCTCCGGATATCCCCTCCCCACAATCCCCCAAAATGTGTCCCCTGAGGCAGAGCAATGAAAACGCAGGAAGAAGTGCCAGAGGTGGTCTTCTGTGGACGTGGGCGAGACTTCGCAGTGTAGCTGCCTGTCCACTCCGACGTACTGTAACATACATTCATTCATAATTACTACCAGAGACTACAGAACCCGTTAGTGCCTGCAGGGCCCCGGCATACCACGCCTACATACCCGTATACATATGGCCAGCTTTAATAGCAGGGTTTACGTTTTTACTGGCCATATTTTGCTTGCGTTTGCAATAATATATTAGCTACGGTGAGTATGGGAATGAGCATCAACTCAGTAGGTGATGGTGAGGGGTTTTAAAAAGAAATGACAGCTTTGGAAACTTAATTAGTCAAAAGAAAGAAAAAAAAAAGAAAATAAATGAGGTTGGCTATATTTCCACTCAGGGAATATACTTGACTCCTGTCACATGATCTGATTGTACACTATGGTCATTAGAGTCCATTTGCAACGTGTACAGTAATCACACTGTTTTGGCAGTGTGATGGTTCACTACAAACGACTCTGAGCTTCCTCAACATCTGGCTGTGGTATTGCATGTCACATGTGATCTAGGCCATTCCTCTGAAGACGTAACATAAAAACTGCTACGAGATGCCGAGACCACTACTAGTTCTACTAAACGTTAAAGCAATTACCAAAATCCAACAGTTTTACTCTGATTTGAAAGATTTCAGACCCTTTAATCTTTGATGGACAGGAAAAGCACAAAAAATAAAAGTTTTTCAAAACATTTCAACTGCATAGTTTAAGTGGTGTCCTCAATGCATTTATAAGCAAAATAGAATATAAGAAAATAATGTTTTCAGGCTTTCAATATATCTTACTTCACTATTTTATCTGGATAGTGAGTTCAACAAGTGCCAAGACATATAACAATACTTTAAATTAAAAAAAAAATGTATTGGAGGGAGTGGGGAGTGTTTAGTTCCTTGGGCACGATTGGCAGGGTGGAGTCGTTTGGTGACCCCTGACCTTTTTAACCACAAGGAATGTTGTCATGTTGGTGCATCAATTGTTTCCGCTTCCCAAAGGAGCCCTCAGCCATGCCCGGGATGAATGTTAAATGTCCCAGAGAGGTTCTCCACTCTGTCAGTCCTTTTGTTTCCGTCTACCTTCGCTAATCCTCTCCTCGTCGCCAGACTAACAAAAAAGACAACTAACAAAAAACCAAAAAAAAGGTATCAGCAAGCAAGTTGCGTTCAACTGCTAGGCTCTCGGGAGTAGATTCATTTTGACGTGGATCTCAATTATGACTCGCAAGATTATTTATTTGAGACGTTATCTGATGTATGAAGAGCGCATGACATTTGACAACAATTTGCTTGTATGATGAATGTTTTTCCATATCAATTTGTAGAAAAACTATTGGAAACTGATTAGCATATATTAAAGTGGACCTCAATTAGACTGGACTTGAGATTTGTGTTTTAAGAATTGTGACGCACATGAGCCAACTTCACTTGGTCACAATTGAATAAGGTGCCTAGGAGAACCTTCCAGATAAGACCGTCCACTGCAAATTCAGGAAATCTGTGGAAAAGTCACCAGTAGTAAAAAGAAAGAAGCTGACAGATGAGAGGGCCAGACAGACAATTACCAGCAGGTACTGTATGTCCTACACAGTGTATACCCACCTAGGGCTGAGCAGAGGAAATTAAAGCATTTATGATGGCATAAAAAAGTGGCAGAAGAGAAGTTCCTGTGAACAAGTAGTCTGGTGCAGCTGGGGTAATAAAATAAAATAAATTACAAAGATTACAAAAATTACAAATTAAAAGGTCTCCTGTGGTTTCCCTGCTCCCTCATTGGCTACCCGCCTACACAATAACTGGAACTTCGCTAGAAGACGACTTGAAAACCAGACTTGACCCTATGCCATCTTTGGTAAGCAGCGTGTCTATTGAATCAGTCAAATCACGTTTTAACCACAATCTACTTTTACAGGATAAGCTTTCATTGGCCACTGCTTTGAAAACCACACAAACACTGCTACTTCTTCACAGATGCTAGGCCTCCACTTCACACCTCCTCAAAGCAGGACGGATATTCACCATCTGCAGGCAAAAATACAGCAGATGAACGCAAAAAATGTCTTTGAGGAACTTCCCTTCTCGCTGCATACGAGCTTGTTTCACTGTGACACCAGACGGAGGCTTGTTAAGAGAAAAAAGGGAAGGTGTGCTACGTAAGCGCTACAACCTCAGCAAGCTGGGTTCCCATTGTAAAAATGGAGTGATCGCCCCGCCCTATTTCCTTTCATGCCTCTCTTGCAGACATGCTCCCTTTGTCTCGCCAAGGACGCAACAAGCCCCCCCCCCCCCGGCCATGCTACAGCGGACAAATACCTGGGAACCACCACTGGCTTTGCCCGGTGGGAAAAATAACAAGAGGAGATGGACAAGGGAGGAGGTGGAAAGGAAGGGGGCGGTGTTAAGTGCGAGGAGCAGCAAGCCTGACCAGCTGACAGAGAAGAGCCTGATAAATATAACCCGTTATTAAGTCTGAAGGAAACTACAGGAGAAGCACTGGGAGGTGGAAGGGATCCATGGTGTTTTCAGCTAATAGTCTTGGCCACCTGGCGTCCCTCTGAACATACCAATTATGGAGCGCTGTTGCAAATGAAGTTATGCTCCACATCTTAAAAATAAAGTCACCATGCGCCCCCCCCCCCCCCCCTTCACTCTTTCAATAGACTCCTTTCTGCTAATTGCTAAGTGTAATTAAACATTTTAGGGGGACGCACACCCCACCCCCACTCTCTCATTCACGCATGTGCCTGCCTGCCGGCTCAGCAGAATGAGAGCATTTCCTGTTAAGGGGCACCGTATAGGGGTGAAGTGCGTTTAAGACTTAGTCAACCACAGCCGGCTGAATGTAAAGCCTTGCGTTCCGATCAGCCTCAGTCATGCTGCCTTGGAAACCAGACTTCAATGTGACACCCCGTAACATATCGCTCAGCCAGTAGTACAGTTGTGCCTTAGGACCAAAAAAATGGAAATGAAGACAAATGAAAAGTAAACAACAGATCACAAGGGTTCATATGATCAAAGAGAAATAAATGTTGAATCACACTGTGCCTATAAATGAATAATATTTTGGTGAAAATGTAATTAATGCAGCGCTGAAAATATAATCTCCTCCAAAAAGATTGGGGTTTGCTTCAGCTGCTAAGTGGGAAGTGAGAACAGAGAACCCACAAGTTTATTTTCAAGTAGTCCACAAAGAATGCCTGTCATTTCCTGGCTTCCCCACTTCCATATGAAAACCCCCCTTCCCCCTTTGAAACAATGGGAAGGATTCCAACATTTCAAATGGGAATATGGCGTATGGAAATACAATAGGCAGCAGGCAACTTAAAAAATGCACCAACTATTACCTACAAGCTTCACAAAGGCTATAACTATTGTCATGACATTGTATGCGCTAGTCGGCTAGTGCTTCAAGATTAAAGGGCCCTTGATGGCCGGGCCACCTCATAAAATGAGCTCACAATGATGTCTAATGACAGACCTTCCAGTTTTGCCTAGCACGCTGCAAAAGCTGTTAATAGAGGACGATGCCATGTGGATTAAATGTCTACACACAACAATAACTAGAGTTCAGAAAGAAATATTTAATATAAAAAATAATAGATAAATAAATAAAATAATAATAAAAAACAAAAAACTTGTTTTGAGGGTAAAGGTGCGGTCAGTCAGACAGTGGGTAGGTACATCGCAATCCTATTTGGAGCAGATGTGCGTTTACCTGGATGGTGTTGTCCAGGTGAGAGTGTAACCGGGAACAAGCGAATAGAAGAAAAGCTTAAGTCTTTTGTTGCCCTAACCCCTTATTCACTGTTCAGTGAAGCGTTACCTTACCTGTGACACGGCTCGTCTGCGGGAAATTATGTTGGGCGCAGCGAACGAAAGGGGCTGTCAATTAAGTGAAAAGCAAAGAGGAGTCGGAGGTTAAAAATGGTTCAAATGTCACGATGCGCAGCTGCACAAGACAATCTGCGCCCACCTGGCCTGACCTGTGCGGACCCCAAGCCCGTGGCTAGACAACAGGTCACGCACTTATCTGCGATAGGCAATATGGTATAAGCCTTGAGGCTGGGTGCAGGGTCTATCCATCACCTAACCTCTCCATTGTGATGTGCACACATACACACATACATACCGGTACCCCCATTAGCTTAGGTTTGGAACGTTGACACGTTACGCACTGACTGGCCGGCTGTGCTTAAATATTTCATGTGATTTCAGTGCTTGTGTGGAATAATGGCAGAAACAACTGGGCGTCTCAAGAGTACAGGCGTCACACATTAAGCGTCAACTGTGATCCTCTCCATTGTAATAGCTGGTTGCTGCTGCTCTGCATAATTGCAGGCTGCATAATCCTCACCAGGAGCAGTAGCGGGAATAACACTGGGGTAAAGATCATAGGTCCGGTGGCAGATAAGACAAGCCAATACCCAAAAGCCCTATGGCCCACATGGCAAAAGAAGAGAGAGGATTTACTCCGGTCTCTCCTGCCACGGTGATATCCGGGCCAATTTCACCTTGAAAACTAAATTAAAGCCCTGAAAGAGAGAGGCGTGCGCAGATGCACGTCACTCTGAGCTGGAAGATTACGCTTTGCATTCTCTCCATGGTGGACAAAGCTAAAACTAATTATGTGCGACTCGGTCTGGAGAAAGAGGCACACTTTATATCTCTATCTGTCAAAAACAATTTATTGTCCATACTGTGTATACACACACACACACACACACACACACACACTATACGGCATTCCCCATCATGGGCCCCTACACATTTGTTCACTACATTTAGAAGCATCTAGAAGGTCTATAACCATTAAAATGCCGCACCCAGCGTCTAGACCTACTATATCCAGATGGCATGAGAATTTATGGAGACTGCCTCATTAACCTTAAGGCACTTTAGTGCTTAGCACAGGGTTCTGAGTGTGGTAGTTGCTGGAGGAAAATCAATAAAAATAAACAAATATAAATCATGATCCCGTCAGTAATTTATCCAGTGCCTATTGAAAGTGAATAATTTCACTCTTAGGTCTAAAAGATGCATGAAATTATATGGTTTTTGAAGTATAAACGATTTGGTCAGTAAGAACAGTTTAAAACACCTCAAAATGCTAGCTTTGCAATTTGATGGGTTCCACGTTTCCGTGAGGGTTAGCACAAGACAAACATTCAGAATGCACCAGATGCACCAGATTATCGGACATGCAAAATACTCCACAATTCAGAATCAGTGAAAACAACAACCGTTGCGTCAGTAAATACATTTCTGTTAGCTGTATATTACAAATAGGTGTGTCATATATTCTTTAGCCATCCATTACGCATCCATGCACACAGGCAGGGCACACCGCTCCAGTCACAGACAAGAAGGGTGGGGGTTCTAAATGACTGCTGTCTGCTCCTTGTGTCTTCAGGTGCCTCACTCTGAATCCTTAGACCAAGAAGGGTGGTGTAATGTCGATACAATGACAGATGGCCCAGACAAAGCAAGAGCGCATTGTCCAGCTGAAAAATAATAGCCACCATTTATCAGGGATTCAGTCCCCTCCCCTGAAAAAAGGGACTGTCTGGAGGACAGAAGTTATTATCAATATATATTTGGGGGAATTACATTTACTCCTGTTGAGTAACTCGATAAAACCTTATGTTTTTAAATAATCTATATCGTGCATTATATAAAAATGCGAAATAATCATGAAAGTTGAATAATGATTAATACAAATTTTAAAAAGGGTGGGTCTAATAGTTCTACTGACACGGATTACTCAAAAATCCAGTTTTCCCATGGTCTTGCGGTTTTAGGACATGAACGATGAATATGCATCATTTTTTTCCCAGTGGCATTTTCACATATTGACGTGCACGGGATTTGAGACGTGCACTGTTGCCGTTGTTGTAACCGCGTGATGTGTCAAGTCCAGGCCGATGCTACAGCCATGCACTGCACGCACGATCAGTTTAGCGTTCGCGGATTGATGCTTTTTGGTCGTTTGATCGTCTCACGCGTTTGGCAAAATACAAAATAGTCTAAGAAAAAATAATATGGTACTACACATTATTTTGCATGTGAGAAAAGACCAGCGTAACCTAAATATGCGATTCCGCCATGCAAATGCACAAATGATCGGGTACATCATATGAGTAGCCTACCGCAGGCTATATATTGCGAAGTTTGAAACAACACTGTATATTTTTAACGTTGTTTAATAGCTATATCGCTGGTACATACTTACAAAATATTACGGTGAGGGACCACGTTCAGCCGGGTACAACGTCCTCGCCAGGTTAACCGATGTGCTAAGGTCGAATTCTTCAAGTCTGTCCGCCACTGTGTCGTTTCTCTCATCACTTGACTCAAATGTTCACACACACTGTCCACCTCCTAAACTCAGATCCAACCTACGTCTGTTTGAGAGGCAAGAAGGGAGGGCTTGGATCACCGGGAGGGCTGGGATTGGCTCCGAAAATATAGCTTGATAATATCCCTTTCCCATTGGACGACAAGGCAACAGGGAAACAGCATTTCGTACATTATTAGAATTCAGCAGAAATCGGATGGGAAGCGAGAAGATAACGCAGCCGCAGACAATGCCCGCGTAAAAATTCAGTTTTCAGTCGTGAATTTAATTTATTTGCCCAATATAGCCTCCATGCCGCTTATAGACCTAGCCTAAATGTCAACACTCCAGGTATTTTATACAGGGTGTGTAGGCATGCCTACAGCAGCCTAAGTAGCCATTCTCTAATATGTTTGCTCAGTGTAGTCAGGGAAGGCGATGGTGTTAGATTCCAGAGGGGATGCAGGGGATGCGTCGCACAAGTGTATTTGTGTAATAGTTGTTTTACATCAGCTATTTAAGCTTAAATCATCCCAAAACACTGATGTTTTGACTGTGCAGGTTTTGAACATGAGCATATGAGCTATTGAATTCCAGGGGATAATACATTAATTCAAATTAATGAATTTACCATTGACATTAATATGTCACATGCATATTCCCTACGACTACTGCTACTAGGTTAAATAGGCCATGCCTACCAGAGAAATACAGTTTAATAACACGTTGTATGTAATACAGTAATAGTTAACTTTGTAACTAATAATTTTCATATATTTTGCATTATGCCAGTTGGTTCCTGTATTTATTCTTTTTCTTTACATGTCAAGTCAAGTCAAGTCATTTTATTTCTAAAGCACATTTTAAAACAGCAAATGCTGACCAAAGTGCTGTACACATCAATGCAATACAATTAATAAATAAATAAAATAAAACAATAAAACACAATACACAACAAACAAGACAGTTTTAGCATAGTGTCCCAGAACTTACTTGAATGCTAAAGAGTACAAGTGTGTCTTTAGAAGAGACTTAAATGTCTCAATGGTGGAAGACGCTCTAATAGAAAAAGGAAGCTCGTTCCACAGTCTCGGGGCCACAACAGAAAATGCACGATCACCCTTAGTTCTCAAACGCGACTGTGGAACAGATAATAAAAACTGGTTGGACGATCTAAGAGGCCTGGAAGTGTGATAAAACATAAGGAGATCTGAAATATACAATGGGGCCAATTCAAGTAATTCCTTAAAAACAAGTAGCAACACCTTAAAATGAATTTGATATCTGACTGGCAGCCAGTGAAGGGAAGCCAATATGGGAGAGATGTGGTCCCTCTTCCTAGTGCCAGTCAACAACGGAGCAGCCGCATTCATGCATTTTACATGTACTACTATACATGACTCTACCTAACCCAAACTAAGACCTGAACTAATTAATATCCATATATTAGAGTGAGCAGGTATTCTGTGAGTAGCCATGGTGATCAGACACTATCCCCCTCACACAGCTGAAAAGGCTGAGGTTGCTGGACCAAGCAGACGTTGCTAGGTTTGGGTCCCCTTAACCAGTTTGTTTGGGGTAGATAATGTCACGTGAAAAAGGTCTGAAAACGCTTGTTTTCTCATACGTGTAAAAGACGGCTCTCTCATAAAACAAGCTTTTGTAAAGTAGCACATTATTCATAGGCTACAAACTACACCATAGATGGCCACATTTGCATTAACTGCCTTGGGGTAATAGACTATACTGTGTAGCCTACGCTTAAAATACTGTGGGTCTATGTCCTCTCTCCTATCTCCTCTGTCACATTGGACTACAACATGAGGCTTTTTATTTCCATTCCAACATAATAAACCCAAGCCTAAACCATTTGGCTGTGCCATACTGTGCCCAGTAAGAGTGACATATCCCACAGTTTCAGTAATTAGTTGTCTAACATTCTGCCATGCTTTCCACATAATTATGAAATATCAGGAGACAAATCCTTTTACAGCAAAAACGGTTGAATTGCACACCTATATCCATTAGCGCATTCATTATCTCACGAGTGATTGTGAGTGAGTCATCACACATGTTCATTTCACACATTTTGTAGCAATTTGTGTGCTAACACCAACTACCGCAACATCCAATAACAAAAGTCTAAACAAACAGCAATAAAACCTGGGTTGCTATTAGACACACACAGTTTTTGTTTACTGGGTCAGAAGAACTTCCAGTGCATCTTACTGGTGCCAGCGCTCATACAGCTAATTGCAAGCCACAGTGTGAATGCCTTTTTTCACATCACAGAATCATCATCAGTATGGCAGAATTTCCCCTGGCCCCCCAACTCCAGGCCACCTCACCCCCTTCCCCCCCACGTCCCACATGCCACTGCGCAACCCCATCATCACGGAAGCGTCCTGCCGCGCCCCGTTCTCTTGTGATGCAAGGAGCAAATCCTCCATCTCAATTAATCACTGGGATTCTAATGGAATGCTTCCCTTCGGGACGGAGGCCCACGGCACAGGGAGGGGGCGACTGCAGTCGAAGCTGTTGTGATTGCATGAACACACTCCCGGCTTTAGAGTTGCTGCAGATGTCTACTAATTGTGGTGATTATGGGGCACTGAGGGGGTCTGGAACATGTAATGGATTTCCCATTGCTTTCACGCCTCGCATCCTTTGGATATGGGCATCTGTCGTACCATCGGAGCATCCGCGGCGCTTGGGAAGAGACAAAAGTGACATGGGAATTGGGCCTAGGATTTTGGACGGGTTACTGCCGTGGCACCGAGTGTAGGAAAATGAGGTCCACTCAGCGAAGTCCGTTGTGGTTTCTGTCATTTGTACTACAATTGACATTAGAATTAGCCCCCCAGTTTCCTCTTTCCACTCCTCTATATTTCCCCCCCAAGTCCTCTTCCATATTTCTTCTTTGCGTTCATCCCCCCTCTCTTCCTTCTTCTCCACCGCTTTTTATAATCTGCCTTTTGTTTTTTGTCTTTAAAACAAAGAAAACATCACAATAATGCAATACCTAATAATCATAAAAGTATATATATTCTATAGTCTAGATATATACCCATGTTCATCCCCTATGGATTTACAGTATAATAACACACACTGGCCCGTTTCTGATCCTAAATACATCAAAAGCTGCTTTGTAAAAAACTTAAAAGCATTTTAAGGTGAAATGTGTCTCCATTCTCCAAACAGCGGACGACGAAGAATGTATGATGATGCCTGGCTGCATGCAAATTGGTTATGCAGATTGAAAACCTATTAAATTGAAGGGATTATACATGCAACCTAAATGACTTCATGTTCTGCTCAAAATGGTTGTCATGCTATTCTGGACATCCAACCATAACAAATTGCGTGCATACATACAGCATAATAATGAATATATCTCTCTCTCTCTGAACCATACCGTGTGCGTGCTGGAAACGCAGTGATGCCTAGTTGGTTCATTGTGCTTTTGCAGGGCTACAGCTTGCTAATTCCTTTGGGGGCGAGCACCCTCCCTGTCACAATGATCAAAGGATGTCTCTTGACACGCGTAAACCTCCCCGAGCCTCGGTGTGTCTGTGCGCATGTATTTATGGTCTGCGCGTCAGGGCAGGGCCGTCGCATGACTCAGTGTGTGCACATGAGCGCTTGTATGTAAGGCGAGTGATTCCCAGCGTGCTCGTCTATGTTCCTGACGTCGTGTCTATGTAAGCGTGTCTGCGTGCGTCTGCATGCGTGGGTGGGCAGGTCTACACCCCCCCCTTTCCCATCACCATCATCACCGGAGGCTGTATTGTGCATTGTTGTTGCCGTGGCCTAAATGCTCGGCCAAGCATGCTCCACTACACACGTCTTCCTGACCTCGCTCCGTCCCTGTAGGCCTGCCTCATTTAGCATTGCTCCTGAATCAACGCTAGTTAACTGTCACATTAACTCAGATCTGTGTATCTGTTTATAGGCACACGCATCACGAACTATAGCATGGGTATGCGGCGGCCAGGCTATGATGAACAGCACCTGATGCATGAAATGAGTCTGTCAGTGTACGGTATGTAGGCTACCACCCATAATCTATACCTCAATCTGAGATGTAGACCAGATATGTGTTATTATAATATATTAATTACTGTATTCCCCTGTGCTGCTACTGAATTGAGTCCTGAGTTGAGGCTGGGGAAGGGGGTGTGTGGGGGGGGGGAGAGAGAGAGAGACAGGGTCACAATGTTTAATATATACTCGATTCCTATACATGGGTGTGAACGCGCGACCCCTCGTCTTCACATGTACATGTGTGTGTGTGTGAGGCATATTTTCACCGGGCCGAAGAAGAAGGAGACGAGAGTGTGTTAAATTCCCCTGAGCATGTGTGGCGAATCGCGAGGCTGGGAAGAGCAGCACACACTGCTGCCTCTCTCTCTCTCTCTCACGGTGATTTCTAAAGAGGATGAATATCGATCTACCAAGGTCTCCATTCTTCTCTGTCCGTCCACCCCCCGTCTCGCCATCTTATCTGTCGCGCATTGTAGCGATCCGCGCCATGCGCTCCGTCCTGTCTTTGTGTGGGCGGCCCTTACGTGGGGCCCATGTTGAATAGGCGCGATGCGGCGTGTGCATGAGAGATGGACGGAGAGGGTGAGACAGATAAAGAGAGAGCGAGAGCATCCCCCCACTCATATGTCTTTCATCCTAATCCGTGGTCTCTGTCCAAGAAGGGCCCCCTTTTCACTTGTCTGCCCTAAAGCCTCTTATATGTGACCTCTCTGTCTCCCTCGGGATGCTGTCCCACGCCCATAAAACACACACACACACACACACAGTCTTTCATAGTCACAGTCTTTTTTGCAAATGTGAGGAAGTATAATTAGAGGTGTGAAAGTATTTTTTATTACGTCATTTATTTTGTGATTGCATTGCCTGCTTTTAATTTAAGATCGTCAAACTTAAATCACGTTTATTGTGTGTCTATGTAAATATATTTGATGCAAGTTGTGCAAATGTGCTAATACTTGTTACTGGTAAGATAAGATGGTTCATGACTACAGGAGTCTGGGTTAGTTGTAACACCAATAAAAATTACACAGAATTACAACCAAGCAAAAATGAAGATGTACTTATGAATTTTCATTGAATTTCATTCTAGGTCTTGGAAAAATAATGTGACTGATGGCCCAAGACATATACACACACATACACTATAATCAGTGTATTATGTTATTATTATTATTATTATTATTATTATTATTATTAATAATACATAAATAATATTCATTATGTACTCTCTCACACACACACTTAAATTGTAATGTGTTGAATACAAATCTTTCAAAATCAAGTTTTTGTCATAATAATTTTTTCATAATGTTCAATGTTACCCCAGGGTCAATTATAATGTTACATTTCACCCCAGAGTATGTTACAATTATCCGGACTATGAGGTGAATTGTAACATACTGAACCATGCATTTTCTGTTTGTGTTGTAGAGATAATAGCTACAGAATATAATAGCAGAGACATGTAAAGAGTTTCTATCATAGTCTTAAAAGTGCTCCAAGATTCAGACATTAATGTAAAAAATGTTACAACCATCCCTGGTCTTCCCTATAGTTTGTGTTCATCCTGAAACTGAATGCAAATGTACATGCTAGCTAACACAGCTGCAGGATTAGCATGTCTTTGTTAAAGGAACTGACCCCAATAAAGATGGACATTTGGCAGTCAGTTACATAACTGACTGCCAGGGGCTAGGGTTAGTGTGTGTGTGTGTGTGTGTGTGTGTGTGTGTGTATGTGCGTGTGTGTGTGCATGCGTGTGTGTGTGTGCGTGTGCGCCATAGAACTATATATAATAACTGATATAATAATTATAAATATAATAAAGTGCGTGTCTGCACTTTGTGTATGTTTACGTGGACCTCAATGTATGTGTGTTTGGAGTGGTAGGCATATGTGGCAATGTGTTAATGTAAAAAAGAATGTGTAATTTATTACTAATCTATTTATCACCACACAGTATAATAAGCTGTTAATGATAAATGTAGATTATGTAATGCTGTGTAATAAATCAGAACCTAATATTACAACCATTTTAATAAAATACATACTAGCAGTAGCCTATTGTATCCATGTTACAATAGCTGTATTTATGGCACACACAAACCACGCTGCTCCACTGATACCACTGGTATTCCTTAGAAGTGGGATACTATAGAGAAAACATAGCAAACTAAGCCCAGCTCTAAGAACATGAAGATGATATGTCTGCACTGTGAAGTTGGCCTGGACTCTGTCTGCTGTGACCCCACCCCTGGTAAATACAGGGTTGGAGCTTTTCTTCATGCTTAAAAATACACATGGTTCTCAGCACAAAGAGGAAAGGCCAGAACTCAGACTGCTATGCCTAATTTGTACAGGGGTAGAGGCTTTCTTACAATCTGTAAGTAAATGGCAAACCTTCATAACTGCTACTAAAATATGTAAATTACTTGCCTACATATTTGTACATATTTGTAGGCAAGTCACTTTGCCTTGCCATTCAGTAGTACATTAATAAAAAAGAAAGTTTAAAAAGAAGCTAAATGTGGTGGACAAAGGCAAAGAAACTCTGTGCACTAACTCCATGCAGTCGACGCTATGGTCTTTTGTCCTTCCTGGGTTCCCTTACCAACTATTACATCATCATCACTGGTTGCACATCGGCCTGTATAACTTCGCAGACATGTTGCTATATTTGATTACCAAGGTATGATAAAGACTACTGCACCCAGTTTCCTTGGGGTGTAGGCTACGTGCACAAAAAGCTGTCTGGTAACACAGGACTCCATATTGTTGCTCTAAAAGGAAGAGAAGCAAGTCAGTAACTTCCTTATTTCACCTGGAAAAACACAACAAACAAGTATAACCGTCGTAAGTGCCCTACATTTTTCTATCAGGTGAGTAGTTTCTATTTAACATTTTGTTAGCGATAATGAAATAATAAAACGTCAGAGTAAGAAACTGGTTACACCAATGCTTGTTGCATGCAGAAATACCTACGTGTCCTAAAGCTCTGGGTGTGTAACTAGAGCTTTTCTGGAGAAATACACCTTTTCCTTTCAGCAATCTGTTTATTATATGTACAATGATTTATAATTATGCTAATTCTTTATCATGGGATTTCTGTCTTAAGCGAACCTGTTGTGGAAGAAGAATAAATGACAAAATGAATGACATTCTACAAGACAAGATAATGGAAATTATGGATCCTGTCAGCGTTTGTCACTGTCTGGATGTAATGCAATAGCATCAAGGAACATAAAAAATGAACGGAAAGGGAACAGACACACAGGGAACTGGACTGATCGATGTCTATAGGATTCTGCTTGAGCTGCCCACGGAACGATTGCTGAGCGTGACATTCCAGTTAGGGGAAAGCCCAGAAGAAGACATTGTGCAAGCCCTGTGCCTCATCCTACTGCGTCGAGGGCCACAGGCCCTGTACAGACTCCAGACCCGGAAGGACAACCACCTCGCAAGCCATCTGGCTGAAACATGGCAGAACAGTGGGGGTGTGTTGGAGAACTTTAAAGTTAAATGCAATGAATTCCAAGCTGTTGCACCTGAATCTTGGGTAGGCTTGGCCAGAATATTCAAAGTACTGTCTGAGAAGAAACTGTGTGAGCCGCTTCTGAGAGATTTGGCATATCAGAGAGCCATATCTGCTGTTAGCCAGGACCCAGGTGATGCCAGGCATAGAGAGCTTACAGAGAGCTTAAATATAGATAATCTGAAAGAGGAGGCCAAACTCGTCTGTAGCCCTCAATTGGCCGAGTGGTTGTGTTCAGGATGTTTCAATGATAACACAGATAGTCCAACAACTTTGTCACAGGAGGAACTCAGCCTTCCTAGCCCATTGCAGGTGGACCGCTCTACAGTGTCATATCCCTCTCATCTGGAGATAAGTACAACCCCCACAGCCACCGTGGAAGGGGACAGAACCACGGTGAAGTCCGATCACAGACAGCCAAGTATGACTTTCTTCCTTGCTAGTGAAGTCTGTACAGGGCCTGATGTCAATGAGAGCTCGCCGAAAGCTCCTTCAGGGGCAGTGGACTCACGTATGCTTACAGCCAACGCCAAACCAAATACAGACACGCATGGCTTTGCATCAACAGGAGAGAGCTCCAGTAATTTAAGTGGCTACACTGCTCCAACTCCGAGTCAAAAGAACATTACAATACATACCAATTCCCCCAAACCAACCTCTGCCCCATCTCCTCGTCAACACGTTCCACCTAAGACCAACGTTCTGGAAAAGACACGTGAAGAGGAAAGTGACGAAGATGACGACGATGACGAAAAGGCAGTATTTTACTCATTTGTTATCCTGCATTCACCTGAGGATGTAGCAATGGCAGACAGTATTAAAGTAAAACTGGAGTCCTTCAACATTGGCCCGGGGGCAATATTCAGCGATGATTTCGCTATCCCCGGCAAGAGAACTCTGAGGTGCATCGAGGATGCCATCAATAACTCAGCATTTACCATCCTGCTTCTCACCAGAAACTTCAACACTCGACGACTTGAGATGGAGACAGATTCTGCCCTCATTAACTCCATATATAAAAAACACAAGTACAACACCGTTATCCCCCTGCTGCCAACAGAGAATTGCTTGCCCAGGAAGAGTTTGCCCATTGTTCTGCAGACGCTGGTCATCCTAGAGGAGAACTCGTATTTTGAGAAGGGTATTAAAAAGAGCATAACCGGAAAAAAACTTGCATCCAATAAAAGAATCTGGGAAGAGGAGCAGAGAGCAAATGAGCAAGTGAAGAGGAGGGAGAGACTGGAACGGTCTAACATGCTTCAAGCGCAGTACATCCAAGAGGCTCAGAGAACAGATCAGATGGAGCGCGAAAGAGCAAGATTACTGGAAAGTGAACTTAAATTGCTTCAATTGCGCCTGGGACTGGTCACTCAGCCACCACAGCCACCTGAATCACACATCCATATTGAAAATGCTAAATACATTATGATTGGTAGTAACTCTAATATGACTGTGGGTAGAGGTACCACCGAAGATGATGCTGATAATAATGACGACTAAATTAATAAATGATACATTCGTTTTCATCTCACACTGTTAAAAACACTAAATCATTCAATATATATTTTTAAGTGTTCATGTAGCGGGTGGCAATATACAGAGCGCACTAATTAGTGCATTCAATACATATATTTAAAACTCCACCACTATAATCAAAGAAAATGTATCATAATAGCTATGCAATAATTTTGAATGTTAACAAGGTCTACGGGAGCGCTTGTATTTAGTCAAATATAGGATATTTTATGGTGAAAGACTGCCGTCTACTGACCAAAAACAACACATGCATTGGTTGCGTGATCCCACTATAGGCACTAGAGAGCACTATAGACACGCACCCCAAGCTCATGGGACTCAACATGAGCTTGTAAAAGGCGATGTCATCCAGACAGTTTCTCTGTTTAGCATGCGGGCTACAAGGTCAAAGTCAATGTGGAATATTTTACATATAGAAGTGTAGGGTTACATTGTTTTGTGTGTGTTTGTGTGCATGTGTGTGCGGGTGTGTAATCAGATGGAAATAAGATTAATACTGGCATAACAATTATTGAAATAAAGACGTATATATTACATATCTAATTATACTTCGGGTTTGGCCATAAAACACTAGTGAACAATATAAGATAACCTACCTGCAGAACCCTGTAGCAAACTTTATTGCAGACCACCTCCATCATGAACCTCTTCTAGGATGCACACCTTGTTTATAAAGTTCCTGCAACTGCATCTGTACACGTGCTATCAAAGATAGCCCTGCAAGTTAAAGCAAGAGTCATCAGATATCATTCAAAACATGATAATGCATCCATCATTTGACCTTAAAATGACCTGGAGTTAAAATGTGTTATCATTCAGTCATGACAGCAGTTAAATCCTCCTCCCCTTCTGAAGAAGAACCAAGACCAGCGAATAAATGCCCATCACAAAACTATGTGGTACACGATAGGCAATATAGGCTATAAGCCTAGCCCTAGGGCCTAGGCGTTATGGCAATAAGCCTACTGTATGTACGTACAGTAGGCTAGGCTATGTAGTACATAAAAAAACATTATATATTCCTGTATCATATTATTTATGCATGGCATCATAAACATGATGAAATAGCAAATTGTCCCTTCAAATAGTCTGTAAGTAGAATGTTCTACCTTTAAAAAATAACGTGATATGAATGTGCTGCTGACTTGAAATCGCTTTATTTGTCAAGATTGTAGCAAGCATGCTTCACTCACCAATGGTAGCCTATAAGCAAAATACAATTTGAAAAAGGACATCCAACGTTGACGAAATGTATTAATACTTTCTGTAATTTAAACAACAATTACGTACCATCTCCATCTAGGCGTGTAATTGCTACCTTATTCGGGATAGGCCAAACTGTCTATCCAGCTTGTGTGAAACGGCTGGGTGGCTCGCACATGCGCTATGCTCACTCTCATCCGATCAGTGCGGCAGGAAATCCTAGAGGAGAAGCCGCCGAGATTTATGGAAAGACCACTTACAAAGGCAAAGACCAAGATTATGGACGTAAACAACCGGGGTCAGGTTATTTTTGAAACGGTCTTCTTTTGATGGCATTTAACATTCCTCTACGATAACGAAGAAGCAGTGCATCAAAATCCGCTATGTTGTAGAATAACGCCGGGGAATGGAAGAAATCTTCAGAATACATACAAACGCCAAACTGCCGTATAATGGTTAAGTAATTTGACTTATGCCATGAACCCTGGAAGGTTTATATAAAATACGACGTCTTTACAATCTCCTTGTTTCTCGTTTGCGTTCAACATAGGGCAACATTCAAAAGTTTATTTTTAAGAAGGAAATTTGCTGCATCGAATTCCTCTGGACGAGATGTCACCCGCTATTGGTGGAATTCCAGGGGCTGACTGATCTGCCACTTCGGTGTAACGGGAACCAGATAAAATGGGTGATACAGAAGAGAGCAGGGGAATGAAGCATACCTTCATCGTCCCAGCGATCAAAGCGTTTGATCATTATGACTTTACCAGGGCTAAAATATCCTGTAGCCTGACATGGCTCGTTGCCAAGGCCTTTGGTTCGGGTAGGTGGCGCCTCAGCCTTGATTTCTGTGTAAAATGGGTGAACATCACACACCATAACTCTTTAACGTCGCCATTTATGTGTAATGTGCTATTAACAGCATCTGCGGAGCCGTTTGCCGTAATTGATAAGCCAAAACACAAATTTTGTTACAGTTAATGTTAACTTGTTGCATGGCTTCTAACACACCACACATGTACAGTATAGCCTATGGCCTACTGATAGGGCAGTTTTGGCCCTTAATATTGACTCAAAAGTCATAATGCAATCCCATGTCTTCTAATTACTTTTCGCCTAAAAAAAAGTGATATGGTGAAACAATATATGTGTAGCTAAATGATATGTTCTTGTATCATACATATGCATCTGGCTCAATGTGGTCTGGAAACTGCTCTGCCACCCTGTCCTCCATAAAGGAGAAGTAATTCCAGCCTACTGAGCTCAGGGTTTACTGAGGTTTACTCCAGCTCCTAATGAAAGCCTTTAACCATTGGCTCTCCATATATAGTTGCTGTATATACACCCACAAGTCGGACATATCACAATATATAAAAATTGCAACTAGAAAAAAATGAAAGAAAGACTTTCCCGTGCCCCTGTCAGATTAGAATTGGAGACAAACACTTCATGCCACAGCAACATACAATGTTGTAGCATGCTACTGTAGCAGCAAAACCGCCTTCAGTTCTTAAACCCCAACGGGGCTGTGAGGAAACTGTTTTTACTGTCCTTTCTGGTGACATAGTTTTGACTAAGAACTGTGGCCCGGTTCTAACCCATTCTTCAGAGTTTGTGCTATTTTAGACAGATGAGTAATGGTTTGAATATGTTGGTCCTTTTCTACTAAAGGCATTACACACACATACACACATACTGTGTCATGAACAAATTGTGTATATGATTCTTTGTGTCCACCACAGCTTCCCTGTCAATAATGTGTCAGTAAAGTTGTCGCATATCATAGCTTACTATTGTATTATAGCTCATGGTAACAATACATTATCAGGAGACACTTTGCTCATTAGCAGTAGCCGAAAGCAGTTTATCTCCAGCAATTTAAGCCTCCATTATTTCAATATAGCGTGACATATATTCTGCACTCTCACATTGAAACATTCTCTTCATATAATGGTACATCAACAAAAATCACACTCATTTATTATCCTACTTAATATCCTTAGTTTAATATGGCATTGATACAGACATTTAACACCTGGGACTTGGCTACATTATAGATTGTATAAATTGTGTTACACAGTAGATGTGCTATACTGTACATACGTTTCTGTAATACTAAATGACCAATAATATTTGCAAAATGTAGTTTGAGACTCTCCAGTGTCAATCAGCTTTATAGCGGGCTAAGGTTTAATAGCAATGTCGCTGACTGCTAAAGTTGTCAGATTCTTGCTGAGCTATGCTCCTATAGGGTCTCCAGGGGGAGCACTGCTCTCTATGTGGACTTCCTCTGGCAGATACTTCCTGTATGTTTCCTCTTTGATGGTCCGCACAAAGCGGCAGGCTCTTTTTCTTGGAGATAGCTTTTTCACGTTCACCTTGTGAACTGTGGAAAATGCATGATTGTCTTTTATTGTGTGACAGTAATGTTACACACGAGGCAATGCACGCCATTTTCAATGCATTCAATATACTACTGTATAAGAAATAACTTTGTGACTACTGTTATTACTCCACCCTCTCAAATACGTTTAAGAAATGTAATCTTGTGAATACTGTTATTACCCCACTCTCTCAAATACTTTTAAGAAGTGTTAGTCAATTGACCAAGGCGGCTAATTGTTTTTCCATGAATAAATACCTTCCATGCCTGTACAAGAGCAGTTGAGTAATGTTTGAGTAAGTACTTACATCTGGGTGTGGTAAAAATATAGAAGTAAAGAAAGTGGTAAAATTATCTATTAATCTCTCTGGGTGGGCGATTGAATGTTTTGGGGGAGGGGGGTGGTGGGTCTACTACTCTCCCAACACAGTCCTGTGAGACATTCCATCGTTCCAGGACAACACTGTCGCTCTGCTGAAGTGCTAAACGTCTCTGTGTTGTAGTACTGTACCTTTTAAGAAACCTCAGTGTCTCCCATTTCCTGCTGTGTGATTCACAGGCAGGCAGGGGCGCACGGATGGAGGAAATGACCCTACACGCCATGCACACTGTTCACTTACTGCTGGAACACACACGCATTACCAGTACATGTGTGTCACACACAAACACACACGTGCATACGTATACACATTCGCTCACACACACACACGCAACGCACTTTAAATATGTACTGAAGGATCTTCTGACTCATCATGTGACGGCACGTGTGGGATGGAGGAATATAAAAACCTAATAGAGCAACACAGTTGGATACTGTGGAAAGGGGATAAGAGACTGGTAGCTGTCACTAAAGGCAGATTGTGCGTTGCACACCCAAGTAAAGATCACTCTGTTGTCGTTAGTACAGTATACTACATTTGCCATGTGTATATCTACAACATAATAGTACTCGCACAAACAGGTAATAACTGTAAGTAGGCTGGATAGTATGGTGACACATCACTAACCACTAATCACACTGCTGTTAACGTATTCTAGCAGTATAGCCTGCTGAACTATTTCTTACCGCGAACAACAATCACAATGCCTGTACATTATCAATGTTGTTATTCATTTTGTCCTACAGTACTTCTATTGCTACAGTATACATCAAGAATTTCAGCAACCAACCTGAAGTTATAGATACTTTAAAACATGCTGTTTACAGTACTGTCTATATCTTAGTATTATTTAATTTTTTATTTACTACAGTAAAATTGAATTGAAACCTGTGTAATACATTTTCAAATAAGGACAGTCCAGTTGAATTCAATTCAGCTACTTTCTACACAGTGGAGCCGTGAGTCAGACATTAGAATAGACTGGCGAAAGTGAAGGGCTCCAGTAGCACAGTGTAGGGTAGGGGGGTGGTGTCAGTCAAAGGGACTGTTGTAAATTATATTGGGCTTTCTTAAAGGTGGAGTCAGGAATGCTGGAGAAAGCTTGTTGATATTTGAACTCGATAAAAAGGAATACACCCCTCCCTTCAGCACCTTATAGGGTGCTTCCTAAGAAGCTCCAGATTAGACACACATTGCCAAGGCTATAGGATTGTGTTGTGCCTTGCGGTCTGCACCACTTTACTTGTGTTCCCATTTACAGAGGTATAGAAACACCAGATAATATTTCCAACACACACAGAATGCACAGCTAACAGACCGTGAGTAGATATTGGCTAATACCAAGTGTATTAGTGTATATAGCTAATGATCGCTGCCTGACTCCACCTTTAAGTTGAGCTATGGTTCCAGCTGCATTCTGATGTCTTATTGGACAGTGATACCAACCAGAACACCGACTACCCTTTAACAATCCCGAGCTATCTCTCTATTGAATAACCAACCATACTGTCTGCCCCCCCCCCATCCCCTCCCCAGATGCAGTGCCAGAGGAGCTGGCCGAGCCCTTCTACCGGGACCAGTACAACCAGGAGCACTTGAAGCCCCCGGTGGCCTGCCTGCTCCAGTCGGCGGAGCTGTACTGCCGGGCCGGCAGCCTCATCCTGCACAGCGACGCCGTCAAGCCCTTGCTGGGTCACAACGCCATCATCCAGGCGCTGGCCCAGAAGGGCCTCTACGTCACTGACCAGGACCGGCTGGTCACGGAGAGAGACCTGACCAGCTCGCCCATACACATGGTAGCTACTTTGTTTGACCTTTATTTCACCAGGCAAGTTGGCTGAGAACGTATTCTCATTTGCAGCAACGGCCTGGGACTGCTACATTTGTGTAGCGGCCTACATGCAGAGTCATGTGTTTTTTTAATAAATGTATTTAGGCTAGCCTGGTGATTCACGTTGTGAATAGGGTCTGGATGCGTTCCACTGGGGATTGTCTGCAGTCGTTGTTTGCAGCCTAATGTGCGTAGTAGACCTCTGGGTAATTTAGAAACGACTGGCGTAGCCTTTAACCATTTGGTGTTGTACAACTGTTTGTCTCACTTCATCTAGCTCTACCTTCATTTTGAAACAAACGCTTGACTTTAATGTCATTGCACTTAAGCCACCTCCACTGGTCGCTGATGAGTCCACCATCCAGAGTGGCTGTGCGAATGCCAAAGGGATCTGTAAGGTGTTCGGGTGAAGCAGGGCTAGTTTTTGGCAGCCTGTTTTCTATTTATTTTGGTGTGCATTTATTTTAGAGAATGTGGGGATTACTGGTTGGGTCTTGAGGCGTCTGTCTGAGGTTCTGCAGTTATAGCTTCAAATGCACACCTCATACTCTTCCTAATCAATACAAAGCGCTCACTTATCTTTGTATTTGGGGCTAAACTTCGCCCTATGGATGAAGAGACAGGGAGAGTTTGCGGAGTTAACTAAAATCCAGTTCACACACTGTTTACTTTGTTTCAGTTATCTGTCAGTTCTCTAGGTAGCTGTGGCTAATACATTTAGTAGGCTAATTAACATGTTTTGTTTCGTTTAGGAAGCATTAAAGCCGTGTGCCGATAGCATTGTCAATGCTCGCGTTTCAGAACGCCAACATCAAAATGCTTTTTTTGTTATACCTTCCATTAGCTATAGCTATGTTGACCTTATTATGACATGTCTGTGAAAATACTACTGTACTACTGCTACTGTTGGGCTTTCTGTTTGAGAGGGCCCATATAATAGGAGATGGGGAAGTGCTATGGTGTAGATCCGGAGCTCTTGTGTGTTTATGAATGATAGGCTTATCACTGTAATGTGGGAGTCAACAGTGGGACTGGGCAACCCTTTAACATTGTAATGCCACTAAAGGCTACACAGGGCAAATAAACCTGACTTGACTTAATAGCTTCAAGGTTAGTCCAGGTTTCCTAAGGAATACATTAGTACTGACCATGGGGAAATCCCCGCTTCAGCGACGTTCTCTGGTGGTGGCTTCCCATTATTGTTCAAAAATGTTTGTACAGATGCCATACAGTGGTGCATGCACACGTGTCTGTACATGTCGACCAGTGCCTGTTTGTGAATGCAAGAGAAAGGAACTGCACGTTCCTACTGTCCCTCTGTCGAAGTTTGTCCTCTTGAGAGCAAAACAGCCCCTAATGACAGGCTTGCTATAGCAACGCATGACTCATAGGCAGACACACATGCTACATCCCTAACTAACTACTAACTGCAGCATATTAGCATGTTTCATATCTTCTACTGCATCGGACTTAAATATTGTAACACCATCGATTCAAGGGTAAGGCTAATGTCATATTACATTGTATATAATTCCTATGAGCACAGCCTACATAAAGGTTAAACCTGACCAAGTTCAGCTAAGGACAGACGTATATGGACATCTGGATGGCCCAGTGGTCCTTTATTGTCCAAATAGGCCATTTCTGTTGATAGGTCAAATATGCCCTGTGCAATTAGTTTAGGTTTGCTTAATTTACGAACGCCAACTATTATTAATCATCAGTTATTATTAATCAGAATTATTCATCATCTTTAGCAAGAATATTGTCCTTTTTTTCTGAAACGTAATAGCTGTACTGTATATCTTATATCATACTATACTAATATTGGCTAGATCTTGTAAGTGAAAGTCAATGGAACAGCCATAATGTACAGAGGCTCTAGTGAAGGTGTGCTAGTAATGGTCTATGGCTGCAGGCGTACGGCTGTGGCGACGCAGCGACACACACACCGCCGCTACACGCATGGCTGCCGGCAAAGGCGTCTGCATTGCAGTGTGCTATGCTCGCGCTCTCTCTCTCTCTCTCTCTCTCTCTCTCTCTCTCTCTCTCTCTCTCTCTCTCTCTCTCTCTCTCTCTGTATCCATTCCTCTCTCGGCCATCTCTTGCTAGCCATTTGTCTCACTCTTCCGAACCCATTTGTCTCACCCGTATTCACACTCTCCCTCTTTGCCGGTCCCTGCCTGATGTTCCCCCCTCCTCTTTATGGGATATAATACACATCAGACTGTTCGTCTCTTTGAATCTTTAATGGAAACTCAACCATCTGTTTCTCCTCTGTGCTAAAGCGTTTTCTGTTCACATTTCTTCTTCAACCTCACCTATGCTGCTAGTATCCTCTAGCCTCAGTGTTTATCAAGAGAAACAATCAGTCAAGGACACATGCG
>JAODOY010000009.1:1427452-1452993 GCA_025399855.1 Forbesichthys papilliferus | reverse complement strand
TAGTGTAGTACAAATACAATTCATTAGAGCCTGTATTTAATTCTGTTTCATTATCGCCCACCAATTAACCGTAGAATGTTAAGTGGAATGTTGAACAAACACTTCATACCCTCTCCTCTAACTTAACAAATATATACAGATGGACACACGTACACATTTCATAATGCCACAATGTGTCTTCTCCTCCACCTCCCAGCCCCATGTCCCCCTCAGAATGTTGTGACCACTGTCCAGTGTGACTCCAAGAGGGGCTCGGTTACCTGGGCTCCCAGCGCGGGTGCTCAAACGTACTGCGCAGTGGCAACAGCTGCCGACGGCCTAAACCACACCTGTGACACCAATGGGACGTCGTGCACATGGGAGGATCTGCAGTGTGGCCAGGACTACACCGTCCAAGTGAGAGCCAAGGCCAACAACCTCACCAGCCCTCCAAGCAACACCACTGTCATCCAAATGGGTAAGCCATCTGTAGTTAACGCCACTTGAGGAGTCTCTTAGATGGAAACATCATTTTATCAGATTTGTGTTATAAAGTCCAGGTTTCATTTACTGTATAATGGACATTTTACATCATGAACAACAGCATGAACTGATCTCCTGTCCATCCCTCTAGCACCATGTGACCCAGACAACGTGACAAGTGTCTTCCAGTGCGGTTCAGACACAGCCACTGTGTCCTGGCAGATCTCAGATGGGGCGTTGATGTACGGTGTGCTTGCCGAAGATCGCAACTCTCTGCATTTAACTTTCTGTGAAAGCAATACCACTTCCTGTCAGCTGGACTATCTGAATTGTGCAACTACATACAACCTCACAATTTTGGCAGCGCATGCCCCCTGCGTCAGCACTGGAACGGCAGCGGTCCTCACAACAGGTAAGATGTAGTATAGGCTAATGTTTTAAAGGTATACTCCTATTGTGTCAGTTGTGTGGCATAGTCTCTTATCTTCTTCCCCCACACCACTTCCAGGCTCACGCTGTTCTCCTTCCCTCCCAAAACACATTCTGATTCAAACATATAAAAATAGTATTGTAAAAACATATAAAACAAAATAGTAGTGTAAGGTTTCAGATTCTGTTGATCTGATGTGATCAATGAGTGTACATTTTAATATTTATATAGTAATTAATTTGCTTTCAACAGAATTGTACAATTAAAAAAATGCATTGTTAAGTGTATTCTGCTGCTGTATCAAAGTGCAGTACTGCCAAGTGATGTTGTGGTGTAAACTGTTCTCTCCAATTCAACCTGACCTGTCCTTTTGTTTTCTGGTTGTCCTCGTAGGACCCTGTTCCCCCCAGAATATTTCCTCCATCTTGACATGTAACAACTCAGCACTGGTGAGCTGGCTGGGAAGCCCCAGCACTCAATACAATCTAACAGCAGTAGCATCAAATGGACACACACACACCTGCCAGACCAGCAGCCCTTCATGTCACATACCCAACTTGCACTGCAGCCAGAACTATAACGTCACGGTCGTTCCTATCACCCAGTCCTGTGCTGGGAAGCCCGGCAGGATGCACACCTTCAGTGCAGGTAAACAGAAGACCAGACTTAAAGATGCAGTCCATCAAAATGATGGGATTATTTTGTTATTCAGCATATATAGTATATTTAGGGCCTTTCTTGTTTTTGGAAAATAGTTACTGTATGTCGATGTGACTTGGAGACTTACTGGGCTTTTCCAAGTTGACTGTTACTTTCTCGGGCTGTATTGGCCATAGAAAGAAAAGAGGCAGAGAAACAGACAAATTAGAAATGTTAATGCTTTCTACGTAGAAGCTAGTTTGTTTGGTAATGCCCCAATGAGGACATGACTTAGAAAAGTGCACATAGCCATGTATCGCGTTCATCAAAATAGGTTATATAAGCTACAAGGCAGTTAAGTCTATTCGCCAGTAGGCAGAAAGTAAACATTTAATCGTGCAGTCCGGGTGACCTCGTGCAAGATATTCTTATGGATTCTCACTATTACACCAGCTGGCCTCCGTATGGAGAGCACGGACAGACAAAGCGCACCATGCCTCGCCATGTCCGGAGATGCACAAGCACCATGGGCAGCTTAATGTGCCTATTCTGCACCAAGAAGCGTGGGTAACCCGTCTAAGTGGACCCAATTGTAGGGCTAAACAAATTCCCATAAGCCCGAGTTGAATAAGTCCCTATAGTATAGCCTACACACCATCCATAGGCTAGGGTGCTGCAGCTGGGGAACTTTAACAAGAGAGCCATGGCAGGGATGAGTTAGGCAGGTGTGCAAAACTTTGGCCTACACTGTAGTCTACAATTTTATCAAGAATAACAAAAAATCAAGCTGTTTTCCTCTTTATTTTTGCGTAATATTATTTTCTGTTTAACAAAGTAGAAAAGGAGAATTAAACAACTCTTCGTGTTTTTCCAATGTTTCTGAACAGAAAAACAAGAAATAACATCTTTTATTACATTTTTGTATTTATATTTCTGTGTTAAAACAAAAATTGATTGGCCAAAAGATAAACGGACAAAAAAGGTCCTGTTTTACATTTCTAGATATCCAATTTCAAAATGGATAACAAATTAATGAAAGGTACAGGACCAGAGAGTTCAATACACTTTACTTAGCCTACATTAACAATTGTTATGCTATCTATATAATTCCACAAACAAACTTTCACATAAAGACGAACATATACTGTAAAAATAGGTCTACCATTTTAGTGAAATTAGCCTATATTAATTTGAAAGGACAAAGGGAAGAAACTGACTAGCTCCATTAATTGAATAGAATATAATGGAACAAAATGTAGGCTACATTTCTGATCAAGTTGTAAAGGGATTGTCAACAATTTCACTGGTTGCTCAAAAAATGAAAACATGCAGTATGCTATAAATGATGTAAAGTATCTGGCCTGGGTAACTTGAATGGTTCTTGTTAAATGGAATCCCATCAGCTACATAACAACGTTACCGAAGTAGAATAGATGAGCTAGAATACTAAAATAACAAAATGAGTTGTGTGCAAGATAACGTAAACACTGACCATTATGTTAACAAAAGCACATCTTATTATAACCCAATTTCTTCGCTTTGAGCATTCAGATATGTACGACAAATGTCATTAAACACACACAGGAACATTCATCAAATAGCTGTTTTTGCAGTTCTTACATGTCACAAAGGCACGTAAGAGGGTAGATAGTACAACTTTCACATTTGTACAGATCAATTCATGTGCATAATTAATGTTAAATTAATGCACAATTTACTATAATACAACACACACACGATAAACAATACACATCCATTTCTACATGACACAAAAAGGGTGAATTTAAACAGCATAGACAAGCTACTATTGATAACGAAAGCTATAGAAAGTCTCATTGAGCACCGGACATTAGAACATGCATGCTCTTTAAAGACAATATTACAGTACCCTATCAACCCCGTGGCGCGCAGCTAAACCCCCAGCCTCAGAAGAGATGACTGTGCTTTCTTTACCTTTGATGGCAACATCTCAGCATACAACATTATGTGCTACTACTCGGTTATCGCTTATAGCCTACCTGTATAGGAACAGTCCTAGATAGGTTATATGCAAGCTACAAGATCTACCTACCAAGATCTGAACTACAAGCAATAGTTCTGCTGATTTCTGCTGTCATGCCTTGTGTGTAAACTTTGGACCCATATAGGGTTTTTTTATTTTTTATTTTTCAGGATCATTTGGAGGCTTTAATACGTTTAATTGGTTATGGCCAAGATGTAGTCTATAGGCCTATATTCTTGAAGTCATTAATTGCGATAAAAATCATCCCAATACACAGATGTTATGTTTTGAATGTGCATGAGTTTTTAAGATGATAGTATGAGTTGAAGTTACAATTAATATAATTTCTCATTGACATAGGTACCACAGCCTATATATGCACATTTAAAGAGGGTTTATATCCCACCTAAAAAAAGAAGACAGAAGAGTAAATAATGCTAGAGATTAAATGACTCCAAAGGTTAAGCAGAAATGAGAAATAATGATACAGGATAATTTGAAAGACGTACATAGGGCCCTTTATTTTAAAGATCTAAGCCAGTGCATGGTCTACAGCTGCATTTAGGGCGTGCCCAAATCCACTTTCGCTATTTAAACGTTAGTAAAACAGCCGGTGCACCAGGCACAATGTTCTAAAGGGTTGGACCTACTGTGTTCATTATTCGTGTTTTGGGCGTAACAAAATAAATAAACCAATTTGAGTGTCATCTCCCATTCCCTTAAAAAATTAAGGCACACTTGCACCTTACCCTCCGAGTACTGACACAGTGGGTCAGTTGTGTTGGGCAAATGTCTCCTTTAATTTGTAGCAGTATTGCAAATAGTAATGTATTAGCTCACTGTAGTTAGAGCCTGTATTTTATCGTTTCATTCTCACCCACCAATTAACTGTAGATGCTAAGTGGAATGTTGAACCAACACTTTATACCCCCTCCACTAAATATACAGTATACATATCTCCACATGCACACATTTCATAATGCCACAATGTGTCTTCTCCTCCACCTCCCAGCCCCATGTCCCCCTCAGAATGTTGTGACCACTGTCCAGTGTGACTCCAACAGGGGCTCGGTTACCTGGGCTCCCAGCGCGGGTGCTGAAACGTACTGCGCAGTGGCAACAGCCGCCGACGGCCTAAACCACACATGTGACACAAACGTCACCTTGTGCACCTGGGAGGATCTGCAGTGTGGCCAGAACTACACCGTCCAAGTGAGAGCCAAAGCCAACAACCTCACCAGCACCCCCAGCAACACCACTGTCATCCGAATGGGTAAGCCATATGTAGTTAACGCCACTTGAGGTGTCTCTGAGTCCCCCTAAAGCTGAATCATGAATCCACAAATCTTTTGGTAAAAATCTCTCGAATCTGATCCCTTCTCCTATAACCCTGTGATGTCTTGCGTTTATACAAACTCTTCTAAACTATTCCTAACTCTTCCTGGCAGAGGTGTCCCGAATCTCTCCTGTTTTTCCCCCTCAATCAAAAACATCTTGAATAGTTTGCAGGGCTATAATGGCAAGATGTCATGAATGTTGTGGCTTTTGAAGTTGGATCATATAAATAACTATAGATTTATAAGCTTTATCAGATATCAAAGAAAATTATCGAAAATAAAGTGTCACAAACATGACAGCATATGTCATAGAACATGGACATAGTCTATATGGCACTAATGTTAATAATATGTGATCAAGCAACATGCCAGAAAATAAATAATACTAATCTAAATAAAAGGACCTATGCAGCTGTAACGGTGGCCAGCTGGTACCGCTTTGCAGTTAGCTAAACCTCACTCTGACAGGATGCTCTAGAAACAGATGCTATCTAGCTCTATATTACGAATCCTAGTGTCCACGACATGACCCACGCTACTCTGCTTCCAATTGGAGAAATGATAACTCGCATCACTCACTAATCCCTCAATTGTTTATTGCAGTTACATTTAGTACTGGGAATGTACTATTCAGAATGTACTGTTCAGAATCAAAATCCAGATAAATTCATTAATTTGTGTGCCTTTGTCACGTAGCCTAAATCAGTGGTTCTCAATTTTGCCTGGGGGTCCACAAAAATAATTGTTATACATGTATGTTTTTTTGAAAACTGCATATCTGTCTGTGGCAACTATTTCCACCACTAAAAAAAAAACATAGTGTCCATTACCCACTTAAGCGTTTGGCTAATAAAATCTCTAACTTGATTGTGACACATCTATCAATGAATCAGTCACTTCACGCAGGTCACAACAAACCATTTAACTTGATAAATTAACTATTAGTGAAATGACTGCAGTGAGCAAGCATGGAGTAATACCTATCTCAGACAAAATCCTCAAGTGAAGATAAGATCAAACTAACTAAATTGAAAAAACTATGATTTTCAAATACGTAGTTCCAAAGGCATCTAAGAATATATGGTAGGAAGTCAAAGTATCAAAGTCCTTATAGTCTTATATAATGTCCCTGAGCATATGCTTACAGGCAGCGTCAGTCAGTTTTCTAACTTCGAGTTTAAATCAAAACAGTATCGCTCTGATCATCCTTGAAAAAGTAAAACTACTACTTACATTAGTAAGAGCTGAGCTCTTACTAATGTAAGTTGCTATGGTAACATCACAGTCCTGCGAGTGATGACACCCTTGTATGCGTACGAGGGAGTCTTGGTAATTCCTACACTGAAGTTAGTGGGTACAAGGGGATATAACGATCCATAAAAGACACAAGTACTGATAGCTAAACTGCTATTGGAATATGCACGTCCTTTACCAGATTAGCGCTATACGCATTGTGCTGACGTTCTGAATAGCAACAAAAAGTATAAGGTTTAAATTACTCTTATATTTAATTTCATTTGAGTATCATGTTATGTATCTTTATTGTATTCCTTTATGCACCTGTTTACATTTTTATTGTATTAATGTTTTAATCTGAGTTCTTTAACCATTTTTATTAATGTTGTTTCTCTGTACTTCTGTATTTGTTTATGGGAAGCACAACTGTACATGTATTCCCTCTCTGTAAAGCACTTTGAACTGCAATTCTGTATTAAAAGTGCTGTATATATAAAGATTATTATTATTATTATTATTATTATTATTATTATAAATGGAGATGGATCTAAGAAGAATAATCATAAAATGTGTTCTCTCACCAGCCCCTTGCCCACCACAGAACATAAGTGCCCAGGTCAGCTGTTCCACAGGTGACATTGTGATTTCCTGGAGTCCCACTGTGAATGCAGATTACGTTTTGGTGAATGGGAGCATTGGATTGTGTAACACCACAAACAGCGCATGCACTTTCAGCAACGTGCCCTGTGGAAATAATTTCCCAGCTAAGGTCATGGCTGTCAGTGGAGACTGCATGAGCAAATGTCAGCAAGTCTCTGTCCTGTCAGGTACAGTTCGTGCAATGCGACATTATTAATACAACAAAATATTTTATGTTCCATGGGATTATGTGTTAGTGAATGTTCTACTATAGTACTAGAAATGTTCTACTTCTAGTATAAAAACCCAGGTCAACTCAAATTCCAGACTTTTTTTTTTCTTCCATCTTTGGACATTTTCATTACTTTAATGTGCTCTTTAATTCAACACCCTACCCCACACCAAGGGTAACACTATCTTCTCCATGGTGTGTTCCATAGTACCTTGCCCACCCCAAGGAGTTCAGGGAACACTGGTTTGTGGGACCAATATTGCCAGGGTAACATGGAACGCTAGTGCAGGAGCACAGAGCTATAAGGTGCAGGCCATCGGTGAACAAAGTTACCAGAGCAACTGCACCGCTTACAACACCACCACCTGTGATTTGCCAAACCTGGCCTGTGGACTCCACTATAACTTCAATGTTGCTGCTACAAATAGCCTTTGCGACAGTGTGCCAAGCCCCTCCACTTGCTTAGCAACAGGTATGACTGTAAATTATCAGAATAAATGATCCAAACCATTTGTTTGTTTAAATTCTGCACCGCATTTGAAATGTAAAGGGCATGTAGCCTAACAACTTCCTTCCCCACAGTGCCTTGCACACCGGCAAATGTCTCAGTCGTCATTTCCTGCGTCAACCAGTCTGCAGTGCTGTCATGGGCGTCGTGTGGCGCATACATGTACACTGGCCTTGCCCAGGCTGAAGATGGCTCCACACAGTTCTGTAATACCAGCGCACGCACGTGTACTATTCAGGGGCTCACGTGTGGCGTCAAATACAACTTCTCTGTACAGGCCTTATCGAACACATGCAACAGCTTTATCAGCAACGTTGTGCCAGCTGGAGCAGGTACATCATTTTATTCTGTTACATCGTATAGGACTTGTATAATACATGTAATTACATTTAGCTTTTATTGAAAAGTGATCGATCCAAGAAAAAAAAAACAGAACAGCAGCATAGTAGGCTATGACAAGAAAACAGACAGTTGGAGTTTTTGTCCAATTCAAAAATGTTTACGGTTATTAGAGGACAGTCGGAAAGGGGCTGTGCGGTGCTTGAGATCAGTCAATTACTTGCCAGTGTTAAGGAGCAGGTAGGGGTTTGCTAGACAGCTTGTTAATATCTGCAGTAGAGGGGGACACGGGAGTGGATTTCCAAACCTCTCCCAACCCACTCCCACAAAAACAAAACCACTCCCATCCCAATCCCATGAAAAGGTTGGGAAAAAATCCCATCTCATCCCAATTCCAAAAAATTGTTATGTTTTTTGACTTGAGTCTGCAAAAAAACCAAACAGTAGCCTACAGATCTCAGACAGGGTTTTTTCTGAATAAAAAAGGACCTTTGGGGGGTGACATCGAACCTCTTAGGGGGTCTGGGGGGAGGGGGGGGGGGCATGCTCCCCATTAAGAAAATGTTGAAGTTAAATGCAGCAATTGTCACATAGGCCATATATTTTTCTACATCTGTTAGACATTTTACAGTAGCATAACTATATAACCATATTTAATGTGGAGGTTAGATAGGCTATGGCTGGACAACCAACTAGACTAGAGATAGATAAGAATTTTCAGCCAACACCATTTTTAACTAAATAGCATATAGGCCTGTTGGACATTACATGTTCTCAAAATTGACAATTTAATTGAATATCCATATAAAACGATGTAAGACAATAAATAATTTCTGATAGGCTACTGACATGAAGCATTTTTTTTCATTTGGCAAACAAATTCTAGTGGTCAAAGTTAGCAGTGATAAGGTAACGTGGAACGCAATTTTCAATGTGCATTGGCCTACTTACGGTAACAATGAACACATTTTCACATTCATCCTCTTTGGAACTTGTGTGCGTGGCACGATTGTCATTGTGCAGGGGGGCTTTATAATAACGTGCATATTTCAGATGGTAACGGTGATTACAAGTTACTCTAGTGCCCCTAATCTTTTTTTCACCTTGCACACCAACATTTTTAATCATGCGAGTTCTCATAGTATTTTCAATTGATATCATTTTGGCGCTGGCTATCTTTGGCGTGCGCCAATAATTCCGCAGGAAAACCCCACACAGCCATAGTTGATGAAAAAGATGACCATATTGTTTATTTTCACTAAAGCACAGGAGAGCATAAGTAGACAAGGGCAACTTGAATTTAGTTAAAAATTAAATAACATAGTTTAATATAAACGTATTTGTGTATAAAGTTGTGCGTCAGTGTTATTGCGATTCCCGGTTCTGCCCACTCCTAATGATTTTTTTTTTTGTCCCGTCCCAGTCCCGTGATTAATAATACATTTGTTTCCAGTCCTGCGGGAATCACGAAAGAAATGTCCGTCTCTAGTATGCAGGCAAGCCAATGGTCATGGTATTGGATCGAACACATGATGGTTGATTCCATAAGCATTATCTTATCTTGCTTTAGTGTGTATAAAATAGTTGAAGGGTTGTATGATGTAAGCCTTAGACTTAAATGCAAGGCAGCTAAAGCATTAACAAATCCTTCTTTGTGTCCTCTAGTTCCCTGTCCTCCAAACACACCGCAGGTCAAGCTGTTCCCCATGCAGTCAAGGATCCAGTTTCTCTCTTTCAGTTGGTCAGCAGTTACCTGTCCCAGTGTCCAGTACCTGCTGTCAGTGAAGGGGAGTCTGCTTGGAAACAACCAGTCCCTCTTTGAGCTCTCCTCCTATTGGACAAACCGAACCTTCTTTGAGATTCCCCTCCCTTGCAGTTCATATTACGTTGCAACAGTTCAGAGTAGAAACCATGCTGGTTGCAGTGACTCTTCTAATGCTCTAACTGGATTTACAGGTAGCCTTTAATTTTAAAGTCTTTACACCACATTTAGCTGGACACACTAGTGAGAATGATGACCTATAGAGCAGTATAGCCTAATAGATGTAACAGAAAACAAATACTGATGTGATTCTACTGTGAAAAGTACGTTCCTCACTTTTGTTATGCTGGCCCCAGAATTCCACATTTCTATCCAGGCTAACGTAACTGTTTGCTATTAATTAACATTGTGAAAAAGGGCTCAAACTCTTTTCGGGAATATTAGTTTATACTTTAATCTTGCTTGTCTTTTTATCATGAGGCATTCATTTGTTAACTAACAAAAAAAAAAGTACAGGTCAGGTCTCATTGTGTTGTATTGTTCCATTTCACAAACCCTAAAAGACATCTTCTCTTCCTATAGCTCCTTGCCCACCATCAGATGTAATTTACAGTGGCAGTTGGTCTAATTATTCTGCTAATCTTACATGGACTGAATCAGTGTTTGCTACGACATACACTGTATACAACAAAGGTGTATGGCCCAAGGTCATTTTGTGCAACACTTCAGCGCTCTCATGCCAAATATACAACATCAGCTACATCCACCTACTGGTCACAGCTAGCAATTCTGCTGGTGAGAGCAATGTGGTAAATGTCACAAATGGTAGGTAATGGTTTTATATGTTGACATATTGGAGAGATAATATCACATGATGTAAACAAATAAATTAATCTGGTACACTTTCTGCGCAGTGCAAAGTAATGCTCGACGAAGGAGAGACCTCAGTAAAGAATTGACTGGTGAGGAATGTTGTCTCTAACTTACATTTGATGAAAACACCCAGTTGAACAATTGTCCCCAGATTTGAGATCCTAGTCTTAACCTATTTTATCAACAGGAGGCCTTTCAGTTCCTGTGGTGCAGGTCACCTTGGAAATGCCAAGTGTCATCCTAGTTGAGTGGTTGCCAGCAGAGGGCGCTTCCCACTATAATGTGATTGTCCGGCAGCAAGAAGACTCCCACAAGTCCCAGGTGCTGACCGTATATGGGAAGAACACCACTGTGGCTGACCTCGAACCACACTCAACCTACTGCGTGTCAGTGTCTGGTAGAAGTGCCTCCAATATTGGACCCTATTCTGAGCCCGTGTGTGTGCGAACAGGAGAGGTCGGAACCAAGCGTAGAGGCGGTGCCATGTGAACCAATAAGTAAATAAATGGTTTGATGGCAATATTAAATCAACAGCCATTTTGCTGCATTTTAAACATATCTATATAACCAAGAGAATAATATGTTGGCATAACTAGTAGAAAAAAAATAAAAATAATTATATATATATATATATACACACAAATACATACATACTAGTTTTGCCAAACCCCTATATTAGAGCTTGTACAAGACTAGGCACTGAAAATAAAACTCAAGGGTATAGTGTAACTCATGTAGAATCATTTATGTGCATGCAAGGACAATTATATTAAATACTTGATACATGGATATAATGTAATAATTTTGGGTAAAAGGCTCAATATAGTGATTTTTTGTTGGTGTAATTTAACCACTTTCTATTTGTACTACATTATCTGTGAAAAATATATTGGGCTACATGTTTTACAACTAGAGAATGTGTTCACTTTTCCAGTATGTATATTTATCAATATAATTATCTTCAAATAAAAACTATATATTCTAACTCACTTCGTTCAATTCATTTGTGGGCTCGTTTCATGACATCACATTGAACCCAGGGAGAAATCAGTAAAAGTATTTTATTATAAAACAAAATGCAACAGAGCGATAACCCATACACAGCACAAGCAGGGCACAGTGTGGAATACAAATTCCCCTTTACAGGCTGCTCTAGAGGATTAAAACATTCTCGGACCCAATATGTACAAAGCCTTAGAACTTCCTGGGAGAAAAATAATGAATTACAAAAAATTACAATGCCGTATTTTCAGGTTTTTGGGGACGAAAACTACCCATCGTAGGAAACATGAGGCAGAAAACTGAAATAAAGAGTTACATTGGCAGGAGAAAAATCCACGTTTGACAAAAGTGTTGAAAATGAAAGGATGATGCAATATTGCTCTAGGCAGGGGACATTTTCTCCACGCTCTGGCTCCTCCTGCGCTCCCCGTGTTTACCGTGGTCATTGGTGGACTCCCGCTGTCGCACGCTCCTCTCCCTGCTGCGGCTACACTTGTGGGCGCGCTGCTCTGCGTCTCGTTTCTTGCTCTTCTCCTCCCCCCCGCCCTCACCTCTGCCACCCTTGTGCCGCCGCTCCTTGCTCCTGCTGGAGCGCTTGGCCTTCCTCTCCTCCCTGTGGCGCTCCCGCTCCTCCTTGTGCTTGCGCTCGTCGTTCTCCGCCTTGCCCTTCTTGTCCCTGGACTTCTCCCTGTTGCCGACCCGGTCCTTGTGGTGCTCTCTGTCCTTCCTCTTGCCCCGGTCGTTCTCCCCCCCGGCCTCCCTCTCCTTGTCCCTGCGGTCGCCACGCCGCTCCCGCCGCTCGGGGACCCTGTCCGCGCTCCGGGAGCGTCGACGCTCCCGCTCCCCGCGCTCCCTGTCCTTCTCCCTGTCCCTGCCGTCCCTCTCCTTCCGCTGCCGCTCGCGCTCCCTCTCCAGCTCGCGGTCGAAGCTGGGCCCGCGGCGGTCTCGCTCGCGGTGGTGGCTTCTGCTCCTCGACCGCTTCGGGGACCTCCGGGGGCTCGGTGTCCTCCTGGGACTCCTGGGGGGAGAGGGAAGCGAAAGAGGCAGTTATAGCTTCAGCGTAGGTGGACCCATTTACATCACACCAACATGCGCATATGTTGCAACAGATATAAGCCCCATATGAAAAATAAATCATCTCTGTTGCAATTATCGCAACATGATTTCACCTGCCATGTGCTCTAGATTATATTTGATCTTCTCCTTTCTTACCAGTTTAAATATTTTGAGAGCGGGAATACAACCCACAAAATGCACCCTTGCAGTTTTGGTCAATTTTCGGTAGACATACGTTTCTGGCACAACACATCCTTGTCACTTTCTTCTGCTAACAAAAATGAGATACATGCCTAGAAGCTGCTGCGCGATGTGATGCACTACTAACACAGAACCCAGAACTAACTTTGTATAGCATTTAAAGCAAAGCAATTGATAGTAAATACAGGCAGAGACAAGGGATGTTCCCAGCGACTAATTTCCCTGTCGGCTAAAACATAATTTTTATCTTAGACTAATCGACTAGTCCGTACAGGTTGCAGGTCTCTCCCTTACCTGCACTTGTCGATCGGTTGTTTGTCTCAGTGGGTGGAGATCATGTTTTAGCTTTCCAGTTCTCCTCCTCATTAAAAAAATTATTATAATTTGACCGCTTCATCTTCGGAGTATGAACAGTAGCCTACGCTACAACAGTGGCAGAGTGCCAATACAGCTACGTTATTCACAGGCAGCGGAACAAGAAAGCTAATAAACTTTCACTTTATATTGATTCTTTATGACTATATCTGTATGCTGCATTGGCTTTGCTACAAAGCGTTAGTTAATTATAGCTTACTGTACTTCCATAGCTAGTTTAGCCTAGTAAAATGCTATTTAGCATTGCTTAAACAAAGGTGAACAGTCAGAATCCCAACGGATTTAGACTTAATTTTTAACGATATTAAATGCAGTTGTACTGCAAGGTAAAATTCGAAAGCATAGAGATTATAAATCAAGCTTCGTTCAATATGTTTCGTTTGGATAATGCATGACGCTGCTCTGCAAATTTCTACTCTGAGTCATCTTCAGCGAACTGAGCTAGTGGCAACATCCAAGTTTGCCGCTTGAGTTCTCCCGGTCCCTCGCTACTAGGGAACCATGGAAAATCAAGCGCCACCATCTCCACACGCAGTGTCAAGAGATTGTGTTGTGTGTTTCACGTGCAGGCTGAGGCAGGAGAGACTGGCTGAGCCATTACCTTAAAAAAAAATGTTAAAAACTTTAACCGACTTGTATTTATGGTGCCGACTAGCGATGGTCCCAGCGTTTAATTGTTTAACAGACTAATCGCGCATATCCCTAGCAGAGACAGTGCGCAAACTAGGCCGACTGAAGGGAAACATAATCGGCAATAACAATATGCTAAATTATGTTACCTAGCTAAAAACAATCAAAATGTCACTATGGCATACAATTATTTTAGCACGCTATGTTAACCAGCAGCTTTTAGGCATTTTGACTATGAGCTGAAAGCAATTCAATGTAATCGTTGGTGGTTAATGTTCTTGCATAGCTTGACAAGTCATTAGACTACATCATACTTCTGTTGCTAAACTGCATGCACGCATATGTACATCATTGTTTGTAAACAGTAAATGTAAAGTGGCCTAAGATTAATTGGCACAATGGTGGCCGTGGCCCCATGTGGTGACTATATATGCGAATGCATTTTTAAATGTTGTCATTTTATTTTTTGGATGTTTATGTGGAACGTATGTAGGGTAAAACTTAAAAAAACTCTTAAAATTCTACGCTTGAAAACAGTAATGCTATGCAGCTATAACTCTGCTTTAATTAAACCATATATACACAACATGGCTGGGAACACATAATGCATCAACCTGGAGCGGCGGCGCTCCACTGGCCTCCCCGCCTCTGTAGACACCGCCTCCGCCTCCCCCTGGGGCTCCTTCTGAGGAACCTTGCGAGGCCGGGCCTTCATCTGCTGGTCTATCATCTTCTGCACGGGCACTGGGATGCGGGGGAACAGCGTGGAGAACCACTCCAGCTTGGTAAGGAAGGAGCGCAGCATCTCTCCAACGGTCATCATACAGCCGCCCCCTGCCTTCACGTCAAGCTCCTAAACAGAGAGTGGGCCATAAGAAACTTGATTAACACAATGCCACCTATTGGTATGTTGAATCAATTAACATTTCTTAAATTATTTGTGATGACCAAGTACTGAAACTTCACCTCTGTTCATCTAGCTTAATATCTCAAACAGTTATATGTGCTGTTTAGCTTTAGTCTAGATCTAGATTAGGTAGATAACTGAATTTAAGTGTCAAAAAAGATGTGTGGTCTAAATTCAATGGCTCTCCCCAAAGTCTGGATTTACAAAGTGAGCACCACAAATCATGCTACAGCTAAGTGTTGGAGAGTCCCCCCACCCTCGTCCCAGATTAAAATACATCCCAGACCTCCAAAGTGATGCTTTTTGTGCTGCAATTTGAGGCTAGAAATGGAGGCACGGGACAACAGTGTCTGAGAATGCGGACACTTTCGTTTGTGTTGGTGAAATTAGAGAAAAGGCCTAGGCTTCCTGCAATGATTGTGGAGTTTACTGCCCACAGTGTAAGCACAGAATGGAGCTGGCAGGTAAGTGCACACCAGTTGAACAGTAATCAATTTTAAATGGTCAATGGTAGAGAACAGCTACTTTGCACTCACACACGCAAACCAACAGTGCTGAGATACAAAATCCAATTCACCTGCTGCACAATGGGCATCTAAAGAAAAGAACAGGGCAATTAACCAGTTGGGTAGGATCAGGATGTCATATGAGCAGTTCAAAAATATTGCATCAGTACATCAGAGTAGACCTTGGTTGCACATCCCAGCAGTCAAATTAGTTTCCAAATGAAAATATAAAAGAAAGAAATAAGAGGCATATATTATGTGTGCATTAGTAGGCTGGTGATCCCAATTGATGTTTTGTTCAAGAAGTCCTAATATTCTTTTTCAAAGACAGGGCATGCCAAAACATTACATCGGGCTACAAAATGTACTCTGCGTTGTGTATACTTACCCCAATACAAGCAGCAGCAGTGAGTGCGTACTACAGTTACTTAGCTTCACAGAACTGGGGGGCAATTAAGCCAAATGAAGGCAAAGGTGAAAAATCAGCTATGAGCATCACAATGGGACAAGGGGACAACAATGGGCAGACATTTTTAACATACACCATGCATCAATACAGTGGGACCACTGAAGAGAAGGAAACATTAAATCATTACCCGTGGTGACATACCTCCTCATCATCCAGGAAGTCATCATACCATTCCACCAAATCTGGAGGGGGTTGAGTATATCTGTAAGAAAAAAACATAAGTGACACCATTGTCTGAATTATCCATCGTTGTTGATAACCAACCTATAAAACAATAACCAATTACACACACATGGTACACAAGGGGTGAAAGACTTATGGCAAGGTCAATCTTTCTTGCCAACTTTGAGCTCAAATCAAAACAGTATCGTTCTGCGGTGGCATCTCATACGTCGAAATGCATTGTGAAGCAAAGCGTAGTGCTGCGGCTTTGTTGATACGAGTGGTGTATTTATTGAGCCAGGGCCGTGTAGAAGTATAAAATTATTTTTTCAACACGCCCAGAGAACTGTAAGATAGCGAAATGTGAGGAGATATTTGGTTACAATGACAAAAAGTGTATTATCTTACATTTAGCGTGCAATAGCTGAATTTACTTTTAAGTGCAGGCTTGATTGGTAAAGTGCAGATAAACAAAAGTGAATACAAATGAATAAGCACATCAAAACTGGATGGGTAATACAAATGTACATTTGATGATAACTAGAAAATGTACAGCCCTGAAACTACAGAATACATTATCAGCTATTGTTTGAAAGATCATGATAAACATTCTTAACTGCAGTCAGCATAAAATGACAATATCTATACAAAATAATATACCTTATGTACATGAAGCCAAGTGCTCGAATGTAGGGAGAGTCCGTGTGAGTGATTAGACCCATCACCTGTTTGCGAGTCAACTTGAGAGTAAATAGTTTGTACAGAAGACAGAAAGCAGTTGACACAATTCCACCAGTCCCAACTCCACGCACCTGGCAAAAATTAGGACAAGTTACACATCTGTGAGCATGAAGACATGTTTTGTTTGTTTTTTACAACTAGACAGCTACTATATGTATACAAACCGATTTTTCCCAATTGGATTCATCCAAATTAATAAGTTTTAATTGGCCTGGAGGCTATGTCTTGGAACGAGATCAAATAAGATTACCGGTACAGTACTTCAAGAGCAGAATCTTGTAAAGGCAAAAAATCACGTACTTCTAACTTACCCCTCCGCACATTCCCGTTTGGCCTGCGGTCTTTCTACTTCCCTTTTCCCAAGGTTCAACGTGATTCACCTGTGGGAAGAATATAACCACCTTAGATAAAATGACAGTATCTACAGTATAAAATACGACACAAACACATCATATCCATATCCTAGACAATGTTACAGAATACACATTTGTAAATTACCTTTAGTACCTCTTTAAATTAAGTAGCCAAATCACGGTACAACTCTATTATTAATTATTAATGTAACATTGCATAGTATAACAAAAAGATCTATGCCAAGTAGTGTGTCTAATAATAACAAAGGTTGGCGAGCATGCAATGCAAAAGGCGGCAGCTAGCTTGCTAACGGTTAGCTTGCGCGAGTGTTATTTTAATCTAGCTAGCTTGCGTGTTAGCATTGACTAGCTAACTAGGTACCTTGAAATAGATTTCGTCAACGACCTCGTGGTATGTTTTCAGTTCATACAGTTGAACTTTAAAATACGGCGACGACAACACATTGGTTAGGATCATTGGGTTTAGGTTCATAGTCTTTTCGTTACCCCATAGGGGTAATACATTTCCATGTTTTCCAGGCGCTGGCTTGCTAACGGCCTGTGCCTGCTGCTGATTTCCGACATTAGCCATGATGGAAGAATCCCACGCCGCTAAGCTTAGCTTCCACTGTGGATGGTTTTCCCCACAATTATAGCCCCATCAACGTAGGGTTCCCGTCTTCAGTGCCCCAGCGTCGGAAATCTCTGGCGATGTTTACTTAATAAATCAATCAAACGGTGGGAACCTCACTTCGTCGGTATCGGTCGGTATAAAGTGCTGCGGTGGTGCAGTGCACTAGCCTGAGCCACACGGCCACAATCGCTACAAACGTTTTTTCTTTTTTTTTTACGTCATCAAACGTAAATGGTTACCAAGGCAGCGATTATCCACATACATTTCCCAGTTTGAAACATGCAATAAACTTATAAACTTAAATGTATTCATTAAATATAAGAAACGAAGCATTTAGTCATTATATAAATCACCACACGCGTTTTTGATGATGAATAACAGCATTCAAATTCCCTTGAGATCATACCTTTGTTTTGAAAGATATATACTTTGCTGTCAAAACTGCAATATGTATCCTGTGTGATATCGGCATTCGTACATGCAACCCTACGGCCAGAGCGATATTATTATAGTTCTATGGACATTCTCTACTGAACTAGTCTCACTGAAATACATTATTATTCTGTTAACATTAACATTTTTATACAGAGTTATAGCTCAGTATTCATAACAATGTTAATACTGTATTGTGGTGAAAAACACAGTATTGAAAATAATCGCACAAGATATTTCAAAATGAGTCCTTCATTCTATAATAAACACATTAACCTGTTTATTCTGATTACACAATAATTACAATTATGGACATATGTACATCTCATACATTTATACTTGACTTTGTTGACACTTAGCCAACCACAAACATCTTATTTATGTTTCAACATTTTCAAGTGTATCAGTATATTATAAAGAAGCTGTTGGTATTTTATATATGTAAATCTTTACACACATAGGTGTTTAAACACATTTTTATATACAATTAATACAAATAATTGACAAACTATGGCCAAATATCTCCTGAATGTTTGATTTATCATGGATGGTGTACAGTGAATCTAAGCAGATTCAGCTATTTTTAAAACACACAATATAAAATACAAATACACGTGTTCACAAAGACCTTTCTCTAGGCAGTATTGTAGTTCATTTACTTTTCTCCAATGTCAGTGAAAAAATTAATTCTATGCCCAATTCAGGTAGCCTTCTACTCCACGTCCTGAACACTAGGGGGCTCTCTTGTCCCAAAAAAAGTGTGGCGGGAGCTTATAGTAGAGGTGACATCTATAGTGTCCTCTTCTATAGCATTAGTGAAACCACTTCTGACTCCAGTTTCCCTTCCTCTTCCATCGACACCCCCGCTCTGTCACAGCAGGGTAATGTGGCACTATTTCTGACGTCCATGTGATTCCCAAAGCCTATCGGTTGAAGACCACCTGCTCATAGGCCCCAGCTGCTACCCTGAAAGAGAGCCACAGCAGTATGCGTTACATGACATTGTGTAAACATGCTATCTATTGTAAACATGCTATCTACAGGGGGTTGTATAGCACAGTACACATTTGTCCCAAAAAAAGAAATGCTGTTGATGACATTCATTCCAGTAGTAGTATTAGTAGTAACAGTATTGGTACACTACACTTGTAGTAGTAGTAGTAGTATTGTATGGATATTGTTAGTCTGAAGTTGCAAACAGCCCATAATACACCTACCTAACATGTTGCCTTCCCAGAGCTGTGCTCCCACCAGGACCAACAAACAAGCTGAGCCCCTCCTCTGGAGCAACACACGCACGCACACACGCACACACACACGCACGCACATTAGGATGCTGTCAATCAATATGCAGATCAGTTATACAAATGATTCACAGTCTAAGAATAAAAGTCTATATAAGACTATGGATGGGGTCCTTTGCAGGAAAGCTGGTGAGCCCTCAGAAAATAAGTCAAATAAATATTTAGCATAGCAAAATTAGTATTGAGTAATGGATAAATACTGTATCTTGTACATGAATGTTTATCATAAATACTAATGTTAGACTAAGGCTGAAATAAATGAATACTATGAATATACTATAACTTGTAAAAAGTAATAAAAATATGTTTACAATCATTGATTGTAGAAAATGAGTAACATTTATTAAAGGTTACACATTTCATACAATCAAAGAAAATCCAAGGTTACTATTTTCATGTTCAACCTCTGTCAACTAATGTTTTGTTTTGTACATGCCAATTTCTCACAGGCTATGGGTATAGCACGGAAAACATTGAACATATAGCGTGTGCTGTAGCGGGGGATTAAAACTACTACTGGCACTCTCTCCACTGATTCCTTGTCTATACTTATACATGAACTGTGCAAATCTACAAGGAAACAATCTTTAGCATAACTGTTAGAAAAGGTGCAATAACAATTGTAATATACTGTATTTAACATTCTGTGTGTTCTCACACTGCCAGGTTAATCTCTTGCAGTTGTTCTCCTCATCCTAATTCACATCACTGCACACAAGTACAGTGGTTTAAAGCTGACTCAAGACCACTAAGTTCAGAAAGTAGATGTTTATACCCTCTGCACTGGTATCCAGGACATTGTTGCTAAAGTCTTGGCTCTGAAGAATCTTCTCTATGACATCATCAGCATCCACCCTAGTGGCATCGACTCTCTTCAGCTGACTCTCCACCGAGCTCTGTTTAACAGGGTGTCTGAACACAAGGGACAGGAAGTTCGTCTGTTAGGAATGACGCATTACAAGAAAAAAAACGAAAAAAGAAAAAAAAAAACGATGAAAACTGCAGTGTCAAAGTCCATGGTGCAGTGTGGCAATCCTGATTACTACGATTTAAAGGATCATCCGTTTTCCCCAGGTCGTAGACTGTATACTGACATGTAATGAGTGGCTGCTGTGCCAATGTAAACTTAACCATGCTAACCACAATGACAATGAGACCCTCATTAATTGAAATAAAGTGTATACTGTATGGGTAAAAACATATTTCAGCCTTATTTAAAACATAACTTTGTGGATCTTTAATTACCACAAATGGGTAAGAACTGTAACTATACATACTGCACAATATAAATAAAAAAGCATTATACAGTTGTATACACAGTTGTCAATGGTAAAATTGTGTACACAGAAGATGACATCTGAGTTCTGTTGTATGATATCATTATTACCGCGGGGTTCTGGCAGGTGTAGAGGGCCGTTCAGCGACAAAGAAACAGGGGGCAGGGACTGGCGGTGTGGCCCTATTCTCTCTCTCTCCCTTATCCGTGTGATGTTCGCTGGGTTCCACAATGCTACCGATGCCAGTGGAGGCAGAACCGCTAGATAGATTCCTCCGATGGCCGAGGTCTGTTAAACTTGATGACCGTGAGTGATTTGTGCTGTACCCTAGAAGAAAGACGTATGGATATGCTGAGTTAGCATTAGCAGGTATGGGTGTCTCAAGGATAGTCAGTAGAACTTGTATGTATTTGAGAGCTAGAGTGCATGGCCTAGATTTCTGGACTGCTATCTTACATGGTATTACGATTTGAGACGGTATATGGGTGTGTGTGGTACCTGAGATTTTTGATTGCTGGCTAGCATGGCTGGATGTCCTTGAGTGGCCATAGGCTGTCAGCTCATCTGGAACTGATGCAGACTTTCCTGGAGTCCCTAAGTGCAAAAACGGAATCAATACCAAGCCAATACACAAGGTCATAGATAAGGCTAATTGTGGTTTTCATAATAATAATCTATAACACTAAATATGTACACACAAAGAGCTAGTGTATACATTTTGTGAGGCTCTAGAAAATGAATATTGTAGCCATGAATTGGCTACAGTGTAAATGTTGTATATTTTATAAGGATTTCACAGAATGGAAGGTTAATTATATTAAACATAAAACCAGCTGTTCAGCAGTGTACACCTCCCACACAAGTGAAATAATTGTGGATCTTGCATGAGCTTCTAGACAAAGGACAGTGGTTTAAATGTAGACCATGTTTATAGTACATACCAGGGATGGAATGGGGTACATGGAGGTCCCCTCCCTTTCTGTCCTCTGCTAGACACTCCGACACAGCTTGTGGGATTCCCAGGGTCATGGAGGTCGATGGGGGACTGCACAGAAAATACAGGGAATTCATCCATCCATCCATCCATCCATCCATCCATAGCTGTATCACAGGAACAGCAAACTGCATTACTGTCCCAATGAGTAATGGCTCATTTATAAAATGTCCATATGGTAACGCCAGCCTAATAATACTAATTCCATGAATTTGATATATTAACATGTCCAGTGCTCAATGGGTCCACGGCATAAGAAGACATAAGTCACATAAAACAATTGTGGTCACTTATTAAGTTTCCCTGGCCTCCTTGGCATAGCAAAAACGTTACCAGTAGACACATTGATATCGCCACACAGCATGTATATTGTCACGGTGCTCCACCCCAACTTGTCATTCTTGGAATTGTGCAATCATACAAGTACAAAAGCAGGATAATTATTTAGCCATTCAATTTGAATCAGCTACATTTAAGAATAGAAAGCCAAGGTGAAGACAATTCATAGCAAATACTCTATCTATTTACTTTTATATATAGACTGTTTGAATTCTGTTTGACATTATGAGTCAGATGGAGAGGGTGAATCATTATGCGTGTTTGTTATGGTGTAAGTTTAGATATTACCTAGGCAACTAAACAAGTTCTACAAAAAGCTTGAGAAAAGACTAAAGGAGTTTTCTGTTGCATGATGTAATTGGTAAATAAATGCGCTATAGTCATAGTTTTCTTTCTTTAGCCTTGAGAGCTATGGATTCTGTGGACACTTAAGAAAACGCCTCAAAACACACACTTTCTTTTTAAACAAGCTTTCAATTATCAATATGATGTTGTCTTGCTTTTTAAAATGTGATGTATTGTGTACCTTGTTATTATGTGCAGTTTGTTATTTTATTCATTGTTATTCTATTTACTGTCTATTTACTTTGTGACCCCTCGTCTGTTAACAGCGCTATATAAATAAACTTAACTTATTATAGCTATAGTTTTTCTTCAAACTACTTAATTTCACAGTGAGCTGCAGTAGTGTTTCAGCATTAAGTGCCGTTTCCCCACTGTGTTCTCTTATGCATCATATTATCTCAGTGCTTTAGGTTCAAAGTTGGGAGAGGAGCCACTACTTTGATAGATCTGAACTAAAACCAAATCAGGTGTTGCTCACAAGTGAGGTCAGGCAGATTTATAGCTAGGTGATGTTTTATTAGCTCTCTGATAAGGTATCTTATTGTTAAATGAGGCGTAATACATTGTTTGGTATGTTACTTTGTGTTAGTATGAGACCATGTTTCAGTTTATTGATAGACAGGATGTCAGGAGGACAGTTTCCTGTGCGGTTACAGATGAGCGACAAGCACATTTGTGTGGCTAACCAGATGTAGACTAAACTTATGTATGAAGCACATCAACTTTTTACATGTAGATAACTCTTACATATACAGTATTTATATATCTGATGATAAAAGGTGAATGTTACTGTAGAACAACTGTGTTCTTACGTTTTAAAGCATGGATCTCCGGCCATCAGCTGTGTAGTAATAACAACCTATGACAGAGGTGATAAAAACCAATTGTTAAATGCTCTACAAATAACTTTGTTTACCATGGGTGGGCTATGCATATATAGAAAAACCAGATGCTAGTTCTATAGCTGCAAGGAGTTTTTCAAGTTTTGCCTTCAAGTTCAAACATGCCTCATCATAATTGACACTGCAGCTAATATAACAGGTTTAAACATCCTAGCATTAAGTAACACTTTTGCTACTTATACTGATGAGAACGCCAGCTTGTGACTTGGTTTGGGGCATGACAGGGTAATAAATTGTACTTTGCTGTATTTCTGCTTTTAAACAGCAATATGCTAACTACTGTACACTTAATACTGAATGATTGTGGGAGGTTTCACATTCAGTACCTTAAGTATGGAGTTGTCCTGTCTTGTGTTCTTGGTGTCATAACCCTCTAGCAGACATCGTCGTGTGGTACTTCCAGACCCAGCAAACTCAGAAAGGTTTAAGTCGGCAAAGCCCAGCTGCACAAATTAAACAAAGTCACAAACGATGTGTCACGTTAGAATGTAGTTCTTAATGCCCTATTAAGCAGTCAACTAAAGACGGATCATTCGAGATTATGCTACTTTTTAATAGTAATATTATATAAAACATTTATAATAATAGTCACCAAAAGGCAAAATTATTAAACACATAACACAGGCACATAATAGTAATGAATTACATTTAGTGTTATATACTACAATCTATAGCCTTAATGGCCACAGCACAGGTCCATCAACCATGCTGTGATTTGTTGTAATACCTGCAACGGAAACTGGCAATAAAACAATTTGAACAAAATGACTCACAAAGCAACTCTAACAAAGAAAGCCTTCAAGTGCCCTTGGTTGGAAATTGTTATCATATAAAAATGTATGATAACAGAATTTTCATAGCACGCTTGCCCTTATGCCTTTGAAAATACTGATGCGGGGTAAACATCAAATTGTCACATACAGTATAAATATTACCTTTGCAAAGGTCTTTCCACCCTTCGTTTCCTGGTGAAAAACACACCAACATATTATACTGTTACAGTGTCAACAAAATAGGGCTCGACAGCCATTACATCCCAAAATGCAATGCACTGCAGTACCTTTCTCACAGACACACGGCACATACACGGATCTAGTATGCCTGTCCCGGGGTTGGCACTCATCTTACACAGGAAAGAAAACCTCTTCTGCCACCTTACACAGTTAACTTGGACTGACTCCCTGAAAGCAAAGCACATTATTGTAAACATAAGGTTACTTTTTAAAGATACATGTGATCATAAATGAAAACCACTGCTAAAGATCGCCATATATTAAAGTCAACTTTGGTGATATTTGGTAGTATTACACGATTATATGAGGAAGAATAGAACATTCACATAGTTGTAAAAACGTTGAGTAGCCAGGGCCAAGTGATGTAGGGGGAATGAAAACGGTTAGTGGTGGCCATGTGGTGTATGTGTCGTGGTTTCCAGAGTGACTCATTTATCGTGCCTCTGTTCCCTTCTCTTTCAGTTAACTTAGTATGTACAGTGAGTGTATGGTCTATTCATGAAGACCCTATGCACAATTAATTATTCAGATATACTACAATGTGACAAATACCATATAAATAAGAGTCACAAATAGAAAATGCATAAGAAATTACACTACGGTATCGATAACTGTAACCGTACAGCAGCATTGCCATATTGAGATTGAGAAAATTGGCAGGTAAACAAAATAAAACGTAAGAAAAATAAGCATTGCAATGTACAGCAGGGTATGGTAGGCTACTCTCTATTTTAACAACTTACTTTACTATTTACACACTGATGTCAAAGGTTAATATTGATTTGATATGAATGAATGGACAGATTGGCAGTTTGAATTATAATACCGCACCGGTCAACATCATAAACATGCCATGCTAAAATACACACTTGTAATAAACATAACTTTCACTTTCTTTCTAACTAGTTCAAATGGTAGGTAAGCAGCATGCTTTTCTTTTAGCAAACAATGTCTATAAATAGTATTTCTTACCGAGAAGACTCCCCTGCAAAGCCACCATTTAGGAGTCTTACTTTACAGAATAAAACCCCATTAACGAAAGGAACAGATGACAGGTCATCCAAGTCTAAATCTACTTTAAATCTAAATTTTTTCTTCTTCATTAGAATAAAGGACATTATAACGTATGCAGCCTCCGCAGAAAGCCTAGCTTAACGGTAGGAGTTTCAACTGCTCCCTACCCGCTCGCTCAACTCCCGGAATGTCCCAACACTACAGCAGCACACCCACTGCCTGCTGGACACGAATGTGACGTGAAGAAATCCTCTCATTTCATTGGGGGCTGTAGCCTGCGCTGTTACGTTTTGATTTATTTGCCAAGCAAGCGTCTAGCCCAGGGGTAGGGAATCCTGGTCCTGGAGATCCGCAGCCCTGCATGTTTTAGATGTCTCCCTGCTCCAACACACCTGATTCTAATGAATGGGTCGTTATCAGGCTTCT
>JAODOY010000009.1:1407179-1427352 GCA_025399855.1 Forbesichthys papilliferus | reverse complement strand
ATACATACATATACATACACACTAGATACATACACTAACACTAGACACTAAACAAAGACACAACTATCAAACTAGACACAGGCAGAAGGCCACACATCTGTCTTACATAACAAGTCACACAAGTCACAATAGACTTTGCATTGTGACTCTTTGCTCAGCACGTCTTACAGATAACAAGACAATACAACAAAACAGGCCCAGCCAGTTCAAAGGAGCAGTATGACCGTCATTCTATTTGTGCTCCTGATATGATCACTGGGACACAGATATCCAGAAATGAATCAATGCATTCCTTTGGAAGATGTTGAAAACAAAAACAGGTAATCATATAACAGGACCTGTGAAAACACAGACAATATAAATAATAATCTGTCGGTTTTACCCAATAGCTTACCTCTGATTTGCTAGAGGAGGCCAAGGGCAGCAATTCTCCCTTTGTGACTGCTGCCTGTTGTTCATGGGCTCCATTCCCCATCCCCAAGAACTACACACACCTTCCACTGGCTGCGCTCATGTACTCCAGCCACCAGGGGGTGACAGCCGTGGGTGCTGTCAATAAAAAATAACAAGTAGAACAAGAAAAGCAAGCAAAGCGAACTAGGCTATTTTTTGGTAATATCTGCAGCCTAATCCTGGTCAGCGGCATTTGTCCTTGTTATAAAAAATAATGAAAACCTTGACTATGGTACTACTGACAACCATCAAATAGATTTATTAACTTCTAAAAATCACTATTTCTTATTATGTCCATATCAGTGTCAGATCATTTGACAAAGCAGACATCAGCCCTCTAAAATAACAGTGCAGTCTGTGTCTATTTGTCAAGATCAGTGTAGGCAGGCATTGTGCTCTCAGATGTGATCCACCCATTAATGTCAAGCTCTATGAATGGCAACAAGAAAATGACAGTTATAGTTTAAAACATTTCCCCCTTATGACTGGTCTAAATTACCTATTTCCTGATAATAGCAGTGCAATTAAACCAGGAGTTTCCACAACATAGTAAGATGGTAACATTAAAGTTAACACTTCCACATTGACACACCCTACAAGTAGCTACAGTACCACATAAAGGCCCCAACTAAACCAGAGTTACATACATGTCACTAAGCCTGCAAGGTCAATCACTTCTAGGTGAGGGGTTGGCCTCTAGAGGCACCCTGGTCCACTCTTACATTTTTTTTCCTTATGCAATTATATCTTTGTTATATGAGCTTCTTTTCCCCAACAAAGCACTAATGTCTGTAACGCAGACCAACGAGGAACACTTGCAATTATTAGGGGAATTAGTCTTCACAACCAGGCTGATGTAGCCTACACTTCACAAGCCAGTAAATGGTTGCTAGCCTGAAGACAAGGAGACATCAGCGCAAAACCCTGTGGCCTTTGAAGAGTTGGATAATGAGAGAACATGTATTTACTGTTCTACTTTGTTAATGAAAATCTTTTTTTAAAAATACATGTATTTTTAAATGCACATCTAAATATGAATGCTTTGCAAAAACAGACACAATTTAAAAAATGTATTTCCCCAGAAAGAAAAATTTTAAATATGGAGTTTCAGTGATTATACTGTATTGGCTTACAATAGGTGAAGCTGACAAGATATCAGATAGCGCGCCACATTAAATTATATTGTTTTACAATGGCATTGCATGACTTAAAGGAGGATTTGAACAAAAATGTATTACCGTTGACAAGTTAACAATAAAAAGCACTCTTTAAATTTCCAGAACAATCTGAAGAATCTCATGAAATGATTGCGCCTTGTACGGTGGCTAGATACGGTAGTATCACCACGACCACTGTGACTGGTTACATTATGTAGTACAGTTGTCTTACCTTATGAAGTTGTCTTACCTTAAAAATGTCTTCTTCCTTGGGAAGTTATGGTACTTTGCTAAACAAATATTTAACGGTTTGCTAACGTTAGCCAATAGTTATATGTATTAGCTAACACAAATGCTAGTAACTTTGACGTTGATCCAAGTCAACAAAAATGCTGGCATTTTAATCGCATTTCGAATTCTCTTGATACTGGTACTGTACAAATCTTTGTTGGATTCATTGACCCAACACTGACTTTGAGTGACTTGCACCGTCCATGCTTTAACCATAGCTGACGTTCCGCTGCTGCTGTCCGACAACAGCTAGTTGACACGGTCTAGCAAGGCATTGTGGGAAATGAAGTGCGTGTGAGCTGGAACGTTCTTTGATAGGGCAGTTAAAGGGGGCGTGTACACGCCTTCAAAAGTGGTGTAGTTTCTGTTACAATGATGAATGTATAAAGGACAAAGAACTATAATTATGCAGATCATAATGGCTTTAATCACATTATGGGGTTACATTAACAAAGACAATATAAATAAAGGAATGTTTGATTATAGAACAATGAAAGTAAAGCATTATACAAAGTTGTATTTGCAGTGTATAACATGTAATTTAATTTATTTCAAATTTAGACATTTAAAATACATTGTGCAGAAAACCACTTGAAAAAAATGCCATAGAAATGTCTATGTGATGCATTTAAATGTCAAGGATGTGTTGGCTTGCCAATGCCAATTTCTTTGTGTGTGTGTGTGCATGTGAGTGTGTATGTATGTATGTATTTCCATGTAACAATGTATTAAAAAAGCATAATTTACTAGCATGAAGAAAAAACATTGAGGCTATAACCTGAATGCTCCTATGCTGCTGTGAGTTTTTCAGTACTACTAGTGTTATACCACTCTCAGTTTGCAATGCTCCCCTTTTTTCCAGTCCACAGTTCTCGGAGCTCCACTTGACAACCGAGGTCCCTAAGGGCTGCTTTAGCTACATCGGCGCAGTCTTGATGGGTTTGCAGTGCCTGTGCTATCAGGGCCTCAGCTCCCATGTCCAGGATAGCCTGGCTGAAGTTATGCATGTTAGAGACCAGGTTCCTCAAAAGCATACATGCCATCTTCTATTGGGGAAACACAAACACATGAAACATTGGGCAGACAGTCAAACAGACTCAAAACTCAAAAGGGTACAAAGTCAAACATCTTTTAAAAGACGATTACCTGCACATTGACCTTATCAGGATGCTCCTTCATAGCCTGCAATGCAGCCAACACCCCACCATTCTCCATAATGACTTTGCAGTTACTGGGTTTACGCAGGGCAAGGACAGACAGACAAGCACAGCCCTGCTCGCACACCTGAGGATGAATGGAAGGTCAAACCCTGTGATGGCTTTGCTTGATTAACGTAAGTAACACAGACATCCAGGCATGGACTCACATGTGAGTTGCTCATATGTCTATTCATGGCAATGACAATGAGCTGGACTCCCCCTGCAGTCACAACCGCATCTTTAACGTCATCATTTCCTGCTATGGCACGAATGGCACTCAGGACCTGCCGCACCAGTTCCTGTAGAGGAGAGGTAATCCCCATTAAGAAAGACACACGGATTCCTATAAAAACTCCTTGTATAATTGTAATAATATTGTATTATTACTTAGATTATTATTATTATGTACCTTTGATTCAAAGCTGTCTGCTAGTAAAGTCATCATAAATTTCAAGCCACCCAGGTCACAGATGTCTTGACAAAACTCGTTCCTGACAGCCAAACGAGACAAAGTTCCACACAGCTCACTGAGGACGGAGGAATTATCCTCGTGAACTGTGAGGGAGACACAGAAGGCCACATACATAAACGATGAATCCCAGTAGCATGAGCTGTTATGACAACCTCTGAATCCTACTCACGTTCCGCTGGACTTACCTTTGGCGGCCTCAATAATGACTTTGAGTCCTTTGTGCTCCAGGACAATACTCTTGGCGTGTTCGTGAGCCTGCCCAAACGGCACTCTGATGTCGTCATCAAAGGTCATGACCCTGAGAGCGGCACATGCCTCCTTCACCAGCTCGGCACATTGGATGTGCACGGTAATGGCACCAGTCAGCAGTGGCAGGACCCCGGCTTTGACCAAAGCTTGCCTGTTCTGCTCATGCTTCAAACAGCAGTGGCGTACGGTAAGGACACCCGCACGTGTCACCGCATTATCCCTTTGGTACTTCCTCAGGACTTCCACAAGGAAGTTCAGGCCTTCTGGATCTAACAGATCCGGCTGTCCGTCTGTGAGAGAACTCAGGGCCAAAATAGAGACTAACAGAGTTTCTTTCTCCTCAAAACTGTCTTTGCAGCAAGAGAGGATGGTAGGGTAAGCATCTTTTTGAGCAGCTAGGTACCTCTGGGCAAATCCAAGAGAGCACTCTTGAGTGAAGCGCTTCAGACTTTCTCTCATATTCTTCTTTGTAGGGCTGTCAGAACTGTTTCTAATTCGAAGGGAATCCAAGGCCTATTAATGCATAAATTAATATAATTTAATATATAGAGACTGCCTTTGTATTTTGATAGTACCAATTACATTATCACTAAGTATTCAGGACTCACCTGCAAGACCTCATGCAGTTGCTCCTCTTCTTTGCCATCAGATGATATTGTTGGTACTGCTTTTACTATACAACTGAGGTCCACACCTGAAACCAACACGTGTCAGTTCGATTTAATGTAATGATGGAGGTTTACAAATCTCCAGGATTCTAGAAGTCTCTTCATTCCTCTGCCTTGGCTCAACATCTGATTATATTGCCAGAAACACATCACCACAATCATCTGATCTCTAAACTGTATTTTGATAAGCATTGACAGTGCCCATATCATTACAGTTAGCAGCATTTCATATGAACACTGGGGTGTTTTCTTATTACCTTGAGACTCGAATTGTTCAACAGCTTCCTTCAGCGCCTCTTCAGCCTCCATCTCAAACTCTTCGATGTTTTCCTTGACAACAGCATCAAAGGTTTCTTGTGTGATCCTACGTGTCGCCATTGTGGCGTTTATCGTAAATCTGAAATGCAATTAAGTCAAAAAATAAGCATATGCTGCAACGTAAAGCAAATCCATAGTGACTGATCAATAGCATTGTCCATCTAGTTATATTTACAGTGAATTATTATTTAGGACTAAACATTTAATACACAACACTGCTTTTCATTTCACATAACGCACCTCTTGCCGAAGTAATGTGTATTTAAATTAAAGAACAAGCTACTGTCATGTTACGCACTTTACGTGGTTCGTTGAGTAGGCTACCACCCATATGCTTCACCTCCCAAAAGTGTGCGTTTGGCGTCTTACAGAATTAGCGCAACAATGCCAGACAATACGTTCATGGGTGCTACTCCTACACATGTTCGTTTGCACAAGATCCAAACGACAGTTCCGTGGTGACATAAAGTGAGCCATTCCTTACGTTTCGACAACAAAAAAAAGGTTACCATAAAGACCAAATGCAATTAAATGTATAAAGTATCATGTATCTCATTATAGTGTGAATTACTTGAAAAAGCAACCACAAACCACGTATTCTCGCTGGCGTGAACAAAGTCGAATCATGTGCTTTTATTCTGAAATTACCCGGACGTGACAAAGCTATGTAGCCGTATGAAGTAAACATAGCCCACCCAAATAGAGGAACAGTGTCGGCGGATATCAATTAACATTGCTGGTATTTGCTGCAAGATAAAAATGGCGACGAATACTGACGCCCCCGATTCATGGTATCTGGCGCTCCTTGGCTTTGCGGAGCACTTTCGCACATCCAGTCCGCCTAAGATACGTTTATGCGTCCATTGTCTCAAAGCTGTGTTTCAGTTTAAGCCTCCCCAGAGGGTAGAGGCCCGAACCCATCTGCAGCTAGGCTCTGTGCTGTATCACCACACCAAGAACATTGACCTCGCCAGTAGCCACTTGGAGAAGGCGGTAAGCATAAACTACGTTATTCTATACTAGGCTAGTCCATAGGTTATAAAATGGCTAAACACATTTAAGTGTGAATCGCTAACAAATAATCTAAATGTTGAAACATTTTCTTTATCTTTGCAGTGGTTCATCTCTCAACAAGTATCCTTTCCTGTTATGGCAATGGCAAAACACATTAAAGGCCAAATCAAATTACACTGTCGAGTGTGTATGGCTATCGTACAGTGCATCAACTATTACAACGTTATTTCTATAATTTAGAGACAGTGTTGTTATTGTAGAAAACCGCTTTAACATTTATTTTTATTAAATTCCTTTATTGATGATACTAGATACCTCAATTTGAAGATGTCAAATTTGAAGCAGCAAGTCTTCTGTCTGAACTCTTCTGTCAGCAGGTGAGTAATCTGCAGTCTAGTGTGGCTCTAGAAATCTGTGTAGATGTTATTAAAAACGTGTATTACAATGCAAAAGTGCTACAATATTATTTCCTCTGCCACATCCTAAATTGTCTTTAACTTTGTTTGAAGAACTTGGTGGACTCTGCAAAGCCACTGCTGCGGAAGGCCATCCAAATATCTCAGCAGACTCCCTACTGGCACTGCAGGCTACTGTTTCAACTAGCAGTAAGAAAACTGTAATCTGAAATCAAATTTTTATTTCAAATATTGTCTATGGCTGGTTATTTAAATCTCTCTCTCTCTCTCTCTCTCTCGCGCTCAGCAACTACACACACTAGAGAAGGATTTGGTGTCAGCCTGTGACCTCCTAGGCGTCGGAGCGGAGTATGCGAGGGTTGTGGGCTCTGAATACACCAGGTATAGCTTTTCCTGAGATCTAAGTGCATATGAACAACATGTATGCCTTATCTTTGTGCTAGATCTATTGATAAATGGAATTTTCACTTCTTCCTTTTCAGGGCTCTGTTCCTGTTGAGTAAAGGCATGGTAAGACCTCTTATGGTAATCGGGTGTTTGAAGCCTGACAGTGTGTTGCTCTGTGTTTCATCACACCCCTTCTATGTCTGTGGCTCCACAGCTACTGCTGATGGAAGGGAAGCTGAGCGAGGTCCACGCTCTGTTAACGTTGTGTGGAACCATTGTGGAGAGCTGGCAAGGAAATCTCATCCAGAAGGAGTCCCTGAGGGTTTTCTTCCTTGTGCTGCAGGTTACACATTACCTGGACGGGGGACAGGTACAGTTGATGAGTTAGCCATGCGGAATGTTGTATAATTCAGTACTGGTATCAGATGACACTTTTTATTGTTTATTTTTCCATAAAAGGAATTGTACCTGTATTGTTATAGAGACAATTCAACAAAGTGTATATAGTGCACAGTTTGAGCATTGTTTCCTGTACAGTACATTGTTTATCTTTGACCGTGGTCTCTCAATGTGTTGAATAGGTAAAGAGTGTGAAGCCATGTTTGAAGCAACTCCAGCAGTGCATACAAACCATCTCCACACTTCCTGATGATGAGATTCTTCCCAGCAACCCAGCGGATCTCTTCCACTGGCTGCCCAAAGAGCACATGTGTGTGCTTGTTTACATGGTGAGACGATTTGGTCTTGCAGTGAACTGCCCTGTAATAAAGGAAGAATCTTCAATCATCTTAACTGTAAGGTTCAGAGTCACGACTGCGTGATAATCCTTGTCCAATAATGTTTGTGGCATTTCTTCTTCTTTTTTTTTATACCAAAAGGTGACCGTGATGCACTCCATGCAGGCTGGGTATTTGGAGAAGGCCCAGAAGTACACAGATAAAGCCCTGATGCAGCTGGAGAAGCTAAAAAGTGAGCTTAATTTATGGCAGTAATTCATCTGTCGGGTGGGGTTGGTAAAACTAACTTTAATCTCTATTCTGCTTAGTAACCTTAACCCAATCAACAGTTGGATGCTTGATCTTAACCAAATTGACTTGAGCTGGTTGGACAATAATTCAATATGAAAATATATCACGCTACAATTTTTTTTTTCAATATCTGATATGATTTTTAAACATATTTCTGGTATTTCGATAAGCATTGCACATAATTTGTCACTGAATGATGGGTGCAACAGTCAGTTGTATTCAAGGCAAACCGATAGAAAAATTAAGTGCGTGATGAATTCCACTACAGACACGCACAGCCAGTGCTAAGCAGTAGTGGGCTGTTTTCACGTGCTAAACTCTCTCACCTAATGCCAAGTAACAAACAATAAGGCTTAATATTATGTCGGCGTCCTTCGCTAACTGTCATGTCTTGGGTGGAACTTAGCTGCATATAATTCATGGGATCAGAACCAGTCACACGCACGCCAGAACACTACTGACACCTACTGGCAGACATAAGTATAGCCTTCATAAAAAAGAAAATTACACATTTATTTATTTTACTGTGACTTAACATTTCTTGTTTGTATGAAGGATAAAAGGTCAACATTTATTTGCACCTTTTTATTTCTAAAATATAGTTTTATAGGAGCTTTCATAAGATTTGACAAATGCATTTATCAGAAATGTCTAAGTACTCTGTTGTGGGCATTCTAAGCAGTATTTCTGAGACTTGTATTGTTCATATATATTACAAATATCAGAATTACATCGTATCGACCGAAGAAATGTATCGTGATATACATTTTGGCCATATCGTCCAGCCCTACTCGAGTCTAATCTTAACCTCAACTCCTCTTATCTAAACTGCTGCCACTGGTTTTTATTTTTTGGTTAACAACAAATATGTAATTGTTTAAATTGTCTACTGTTTCAGGGAACATTGTCCCAACTTACAGATGTGTAGTTAGTTCATGTCTCTGTCCTGCTACGTCTCCACCATATATAGCATAGTGGTTGACTGTCAATCAATGCTGTGCAAAGGCTGAATCTGCACATAGTGCGTTCAACACTTAAGCCACTAGTCTCCCCTCGGCATTGAAAGCCCCTGTATTGACACTGGCGTGTGCATGTGTATTGTGTTAAAGTGCTGGACAGCAGCCCCATCCTGTCTACCTTCCAAGTGATCCTGCTGGAACACATCATCATGTGTCGGTTGGTGACGGGACACAAGGCCACTGCTTTACAAGAGGTGGGTGACAGGCTCCTCCCACCATACCACATTCACTGCACGGACGATCAGGCTCCATTTGAACCCAGTGAAGAGTCAAGTCTTTGCCGAAAGGTCACGATGATATAGTGTGTGAGTGACTCTTCCCCTGTTCAGATATCCCAGGTGTGTCAGCTTTGCCAACAGTCCCCGAGGCTGTTCACCAACCACGCCGCCCAGCTTCACACTTTGCTTGTAAGTCCTTCTGCCCAGTAAACCCGCCCACCCGCTCACTCAGAAACATGCACGCACGCGTAAGCTGACACAAAACGTAGGCTAAGGCACGATACTTCCAAGGACGAGTCGTTATTATATTAATCAAGAACTTACTTTCTGCTGTGTTCCAGGGACTCTACTGTATCTCAGTGAACTGCATGGATAATGCTGAGGCTCAGTTCACTGCTGCTTTGCGGGTAGGTGTTTTCTCTCTCACACACACACACACACACAGCAGTGTTAAGAAGTCATGTGACCTTGAATGTTGAATTTTGTTGTGCTGAAATTGGTCTCTTACAGATGACAACACACCAGGAGCTGTGGACATTCATTGTGACCAACCTAGCCAGTGTTTACATCCGGGAAGGGAACAGACATCAGGAGGTGAGGTCTTATATTTATTCACAAGTATATCACTGATTTATTCGACTGAATTGTGTGTTTACAAGTCTTTGCTCCCCACCCTGTGTTTTTCTTTCTTCTCTTTTCTAGCTGTATAGCCTTCTAGAGCGGATCAATCCTGACCAAAATTTCCCTGTCAGGTTAGTAGACTCTTATCCTCATAGATGCAGATCATAACATACATCATGCCGTATCTATTCATGAAAGAAATGTAATATCCTTTTGGTTTCTGCAGCTCTCACTGCCTGCGGGCCGCTGCATTCTACATCAGAGGGCTCCTTTCGTTCTTCCAGGGACGTTACAATGAAGCCAAGTAAAAAACACAAAAACAAAATGCAACAGTTTATTTGTAACTATTTAGCATTGGATGCTGGGCCATTGTGTGCTGAACAATGCCAAGCATGCATGTACATTTGCACCCGCAGGAGATTTCTTAGGGAGACCCTGAAGATGTCCAATGCTGAGGATCTTAACAGGCTGACAGCCTGCTCTCTGGTGCTGTTGGGCCATATATTCTTCGTTCTTGGAAATCACAGGGTAAAGTACACTAGCTAGCATGTCACGTAGATCATTGCCTGGACCAGTGGCCCCTTGTGGTTGTTGCAAAGCATAACATTACAACCACAACCCACAACAATAACCCCCGCCCCCCCGTGTCTTCTCCAGGAAAGTAGTAACATGGTGGTTCCTGCCATGCAGCTGGCCAGCAAGATCCCAGACATGTCTGTCCAGCTGTGGTCCTCTGCTCTTCTTAAAGGTGAGTTTCTAAGCTGTGTTTGTTTGTCGCTGTCAAGGTCCCTCAAGACCAAGCAGTGTAGACCCATTTACTGTTTGCAAACAATGATGACGCACAGTTTTGCAACAGAAGTACGATGGAGTCCAATGACTTGTCAAGCTACGCAAGAGCATTAAAGTGACATGGAGGCGTGGCAAACGGTTTGTCTGCTGCTAACTGACCAAAACGTCAAAAGTGCATTTTATGGGTTGTATTTCCGCTCTATAATTTATCCTGTCCTTTCCTGACAGTTTAAATAACTTTAATCTATGGCACATAGCAGGTTAAATAATGTAGAGTAAAATGGATAATTTCAAAAGAGACCATGTATTTATTTTATGTATCGGAATTAACGGTAGCCTGGCGTAACCAGGTGGTGGTACATATGTTGATGACGTTGGCAGTAAATGGTTCTATACACTTTGCATTTGCTCTTTGCTCATTCCTTTTTCGTTTACACCTCTGTTATTCTCAATGGTTATACCATCTTCTTTTTACCTTCTTGTCTACGGAACCTTGCACAGCATTGTTTTGAAAGTGATATCCAATAAAGTTATTCTAGTGCTTCTGTTTTCTCAACGTCCAAAGTCATGGAGTCCCTTCTGTTTATGTGAAGTCATGAAGTCCACGGGTGAGTTCCTTCTGTTTGTGTGATATTCCCTACAGATCTGAACAAGTCATGTGGGAACACCATAGACGCCCATGAGGCAGCCCAGATGCATCAGAACTTCTCCCAGCAGCTGCTGCAGGACCACATAGCTGCCTGCAGCCTCCCCGAACACAATCTCATTAGTGTAAGCACACCTCTTTCTCACCTCCCACTGTCTGCTGCTGATCATTCAGTCCACCCTGGTCCTCCATGCATGTCACTAATGTTTGTGTGTGTCTTGTCACAGTGGACAGAAGGGCCTCCTCCAGTGCAGTTTCAGCAACAGAATGGACCCACAACCAGCCTGGCCAACCTGCTCTAGTCGCAGATATTTATTTTATTCTATCTATCTGTATTTGTGGGGGGTGGGGAGAGAAAGAATACAATGGCATATTCGGGTGTGAATTTAGTTTAATTTCAGTCCCCCCCCCCCTGTCACTGTTTGTCTGACACAGAAGCAGTCATTCTTAATTGCAAGACCAGCAAGCTTGACTATATATATAAATATAATTAATGCTGAATCCAAAGCATCCATTATAAAAATACTAAGCTTATTTTCCATAACTGTAAATATTTTGACTAGATGTCTCTTTAGTCAGTTTACTCTGAAAACATGTGTATTTGCCCTTGAGACTAACAGTCCATTGAATTGATTGCAGTGGTGACTGACTTGATTTCCAAGAATATGTAATGCTTTTTAATACATGACAATTCACATGCCTCGTATCTTAGTGTAAACTGTATGTGCTATATCCTGAAATGGAAAGTCAACATTTTATTATTTTAATGAATATTTTGTGTGCGATACATTTTATTATATCGTTATGTCTTTAAAATAAGATTTGAACGTGCATAAAAGCATGATGGGCTTCCTTACTGCTTCCAACCTGTTCATTGGATATCAAAACACTTTCTTTTCTTTTTTTTTATTGTATAAATGTACATATCTTTAAACTTATACAGAGTTATGGAAGCCATTTAGATTATTGGTCATTTCTAGTATACTATATAATAGAATGTAATTTGTACGGTTACGGTTTATTGTCTTTTTGAACTGATTTATCAAAAACATTTAATAAAACCCAAGTCAAAGGTGTGTTTTTTTTTTCACATAGATCCAGTTCAGGCTGTGTATAAATGTCGGGTGCACAACAATGTTTACGGCTAGTTCAGTTTTCAGCCAACCACCACAATGTCCATGTTCAGAATACTTACTGTTTTGTAAGGTAATAATATACATTTACTTTGTTAGTCATCTGAAGATAACACTCACCAGTGCTGTTAATCTTCTAATTTACCCATCAAACACATAAGATGTAATATGTAGCAGTTTATTTAATGTTCGTTGGACAATTGCTTTCTTGTGGAATGCATAGCGCTTCTACAAGTTGCTGCTGATGTGAGGAATGCATCATTGTTACTTGGAGATTAAATGGCCTATAAGGATGAAATAAGAGAATTAGGTGCCTTGTTAATGATACACTTCAAACAACTCAACAAAATTAGCAGCTAAATGTCAGCGAAAAGCAGTTACAGGGAGTTGTGACTAGTAATTGGCTGGTCTAACTGGTTGGAACCAACATCCAGAGATTCAAAGAGATTTGCCTATCTAGCAGATACTTTTATGAAGTTAGGTATTTTCACAGAATACTTAGCCTACCCTAGCCCTACATGAATACATTGCATGTGTATTATGAGTGACCATTCAATAGAACATGAACAGTGTAATTTGGGTGAATTACAGTAGGCCTACTAGTAGTAATTGGTGATGACTATTGTATATTATAATAGTCATCACCAATTATGTGGAGTTACGTGTGATGCATCAACAAAAAGAAATGTGTGCACCATAGTAGCCTATAGATAACCTACATAATACTACTGTAGACAGGTAGACTATTCATGACATGTAGTGTTATATTACATATTTATTACAGGTTAACAAAACAATATCTTATATGCTCCATTGTATAGGCCTAACAATGTAGGCTAATATAGGTAGGCTGAAACTTGTTATTTTTATTTTACAAAAATGTTATGTTTAGTTCTGATTTCAGTTATGATTATACTCAATTATTTGAATAAATATGTAGTCGTCGGTGAAATCTTAAATTATTAACGTTACTGAAGGAGGGGTGAGAATCGTCTATAAAAACTTTTGGGATACACATTGATGTCTAGGACGCAGCTAAGCAAGGGCGTTTCCTGCCAAATAGTGAGCTCATCTAATCGTGACTGCAGCAAGTACTTCCTGCATTGTTACAGTAGTTAATGGGGATTATGTTGAAGCAGTCATGTAGAGGCAGCAATTGCTCAACGTGGAGTATAAGAAAATCATCTTGGGTCTGAAATGACGCAACGTTGTCTTTTTTCTTCATCTGTCCGTGCATTAGGCCTACTGACAATTCATAATCTAATTGAGATAGCAGACTATCCCATACAATTTAGAAAATATTACATTTAGATGTAGGCTATTTAGCTACCAAAAGTCATACATTCTGGTTTGCTTGTTACCTGAACAATATAATGTGCTTTAAAAAAAAAAAAAGAAAAAAAAAAAAAGAAATCCATCATAGTATAAAATCCCCTACATGAAAGAAATCCTATAGCATAAGACAAATTCTGATTTATAAACATAGGATAGCCTAGAAAAGCAGAATTTATATTCTGCTCTGTAGGCCTCTATATGCTATTATGTTCTGTATCTTAAATATGTTTTGTAATTGTATGTGATTCAGAAGATGGACATATTACACAAATGTTACTAGAATTATACTTTCCTATTTGATAGTTCATTCAACGCAAATTGTGAGATAATGTTGGCTGTGCTAACGGATAATAGACTTCGACCAAATAAAGAGAAAACAATGTGAAGACTGAGGTTTGCCATCGTTCATGATGTTTTTTTATTTATTTTAATTAATAAAGGCTACGCTGAAAAAAATCGTTCGTTGAGTTTTGCTGTAATCCCCCCCGGCTCGCATCATTTTACAAGGAACACTTCAACCTGCTTTATCACGCATACTGTTTGTGTGTGTGTGTGTGTGTGTGTGCGTGTGTGTGTGTGTGTGTGCGTGTGCGTGTGTGTGTGTGTGTGTGCGTGTGTGTGGGCGCTCGCGTGCGGGAGTGTGTTTGCGTTTATCTAGACACGTTACACGTGTAAAACCATTGTAGTTTCCCTCCGCGACTCTGCTGCTTCTGTTTCTGTGTGTTTAGTCTTAAAAAAGGGACTTGGCATCACTGGCTCACTGGCATGCAAGCCCCTTTGGTGACCCTCGATCCTCAGCACAGATTGCGATTTGGAGGGCATAGACATACAATAGCATTGCTGGGGGGAAACCAGTACGGGTGGTAGGCTATGAGTCAACCAGGCTCTCCTGACATGTTCGAGCCCCCTTGTCCCTTTGGTGGTCAATGGTTACATGATGTGCTCTCTGCTCTGGTCGCCTTGGTATGTTGAGGTGCGCATGCCCACTAAGAGGACGCAGCGTCTCCATGTGTGTTGAGGCGCATTATTTGGCAACAGAGGCGGCAGCGGGGAGGGCCGAAAAAAAGAGGATATCCCCTGGATTTTAAAAAGCAACGATTTATCGAGGTTAATTGCAGATAAAACACTCCCCGGTTGACCATCGGCGAAGAACGGTGACAAATCGACCGAGTAAGTTGACTGGGGTGTACCCGAAGTTTTTTTTTGTAAGTGGATTGAGGAAAGCCTTTCATTCGGACTCGTCGCGAGGAGCCAGGTTTTCCTCCACCTATCTGTGACGATAAAGAAGCTGATGGGCTGTTGAAAAGTAACACTTCTCTGCAGAGCCAAAGGTTGAGCTCTGTGAGGAGGTGGGTAGGAGGGGGGGCGGGGGGGGGGGGGCTTCAGACAATTTAATCTTCTTTTTTGTTTTATTATTTTGTTATACCCATATGCGTCTGTTAGTGTGATATGGTGACTTGATATTCAAATTTAGTCGTTTAATGAGGTAAGGATTACAACATTAGATTGCCATCGTATTATTGTCAGGCACGGGCTATTGGCCAGTAGTTGAAATATGTGTTCTGACTTAAACCCTTAGAACTAATGCATGGGTAGTTTTCAGCTTCCTAAACAATGTTTAACAGCATAATGAAAGTTTCTCCTCTTGACCTGACCATTCTCCCGCATTGCACATCTAACGTTCTGTGTCTGTTCTGGTTTTGTGGATAACATTCATCTAGACTAGTGTTTCTATGCCGGAGACTTTGTTATGACTTTTGTCAGAAGCAGGAGTTTCAATCTAGTGTGTGGTCAGATGATTGTGATGAATTGCTTTTCTAGCTAAGCTGTTGTCTTGTTTGAGACACCGCTAATGTTAGCACGCTAACTAATAACACGCTTCTCTTATGAGGCGGTCTCAATAATAAAAAGCCGGCTACTTGCACATGCACTGTGGGTTGGGTTTAGTTTTTAAAGGGGTTGCGTTTGGCTGTTAATTGACAGTGTATTGGTGGACGTTATATTCTGGTTTTAGCCCCCTGACACCAATGTTGGTTCTGCTATCTGGTAGCTAATCTTCGTACTTCTCGGTGACAACCGTAGTCTTCCTCCTCTTAAAGCTGAACACACACAAACCCTTCCCCTCATCCAGTCGCGCACATACACAAACACACGCTTTCTACTAGTGGTATGATATGAGTTTTCATTATGGCGAATCCGTTGCAGATAGGCTATGCTACATAATTTGTCCTTTTTTTATATATTTGTATTGCTAAACGTTTCTTGATGAACGATTGTTGGATTTGACATCTGATTTGACTTTTGATCATTCTTTTAGAACAAATATGTGATACTGCTGTCATAACTTGTGAAGTGTTATGCTATTACAGTAATTTGCAATATAATAAACGTTCAATTTAGTGCACTCGGGCATATAGGCTATATGTCCTATAGGCTATATGTCTATATATAATAATATACAGTTTTACAATAAATTGGCATTTTCTATTTTTACATGAATAATACATTTGTAGCCGTTGAACATACCATGATGGTTAATGCTTGATATAGCCTATTACTATTACTACCACCACTACTACTACTAGAGTAGTAGTAATATTACTAATGAATGAATGGATTAGATAATTAACCAAAAATATTTATAGTGTATTATATAGATGTGAGCAATGTTTACAGTTTTGTGGTAAGCCCTTTCACCTAAAAGTCGATTTTATTTTGTATTGCTTTTAATTAATTATAAGAAGACCAATTCTCAAAGTAGATAGGTGTAAGTGTATTGTAAATTAGATCTACTGTACATTAGTCTACTGTATGTGAAATGCTGACTCATTAACACAATACATTGTGAGTCCATTACCATAATGATGGAATTTGCTTTTTTTTTAGTTCTGGAAAGAACAAACTATTGTTTGTGTGAACTATGACCTTGGAACTCATTATATGCATGATGATAATAGATCACCTGCTTGCAGTGATGATCAACTGCATGTCAAAACATTGTAGTTTAATAGCCATGTCTATTTTCATGCTCATGGAAGGATGTGTTTGGATCTTGAGTGTAATCTATCATTATTGTATCTGCTATTGTATCTCAGTGTAGCTCAATTATATATTTATAGTTTGTGGCCACAAAGTAAAGTTTCTGAATTACAGTTAGCCCTTATAATGACATAATGTCTAGACTAGCATTCCCTGATTGATCATTGATTCATTCACAGAATCACAAAATTCTCAAATGTTTCTATGCAGCTGTTTTTCAAGAAGCCCTGTTTGAGTGATTACATACAATGACCACTCTAGAGTAGCCTAGTTGTGTAACAAGCTACTGTTCTGGAGAGGGTAATCTGTCAGACACATTGTAAATTGCTGCATATTACTTCAGGGGTCGTAGGGTAGTAGTTTGGCCAACGGTCCATGACAACACAATAATCAGGCTACAAATTAGCAACTAATTGTTTTTACCTGTCTGGTGTCTACTTTGGAACACTTCTATTTTGGATTTGAACTCAATGACTCACACAAGTTAGGTTAGACAAATTATCATATATGGTTAGCCTATGTTCTCTGTGACCAGGTAATATGCATTTTTATTTTTCCTGGTAGGGCTTCTGTTACTTCATTAGACCTTCCTGATCCTTTGTTCTGTTTCGCTCTGCAAGTCAGTCAGTCTGGCTTCCCTGCTTTTGAAAATTGTTTGCCAATGCCCAGTTCAGCTCATGATGTCCCTGCCACCACAACAGGTCTTGAATGCGGATCCATCTGGATTTATTAGCAAAGCAAGACAACATGGAGCTCGCAAAAATAGGAGGTCCTCACAAGGCTGGGGCTTTAGTATCTTTTAATATCCATCTTCAGAAGTCTATACTTGAATGAATGACTGTTAACAAGATCTTTTGAGTTGCTAGATTAAGGACAGGGTGGGGCGACAGGGTGGGGCGTCCTTAGGACAGATTCAAAAGGTTCAAGTAGTGTAATATGTGTTCTTGTCATTTGTGCCCTGATGTAGCAACCCAGCACTGGATTATATTACTCCTGGGCCACTGATGATCGAGCACATGCAGACTGTGTGTACTCAGGAGGTCACGAAACCAATGTGTCCTGTTTGCGTTGTCAGCTCAGAGACACACACCATGCTGTTATACCAGTGTCGTGTGTGTGTGTATTGGTGGCTTCGTGTGAAGTTCATCACCACATCATCTTTGTCTCACACTTCCTCCCTGCGTTTACCACTGACTGTCTGAGAGTCTGCAAGTCAATGCAAATAAGGGTAACTGGCCTAATGCATTTTATTCGTACGTTATCTGAGGCGCTCCTTCGTCATTAAAAGAAAATGTTCATGTCAACTACCATAGAGGTGTAACATGAAACATGTCAGCCATTCAGATGCCCGTTTACCCTGCTACAGATGAGGTCAATGTCCGTGTAAGGCTGGAGGGGGCAGGGAGAGGAGACTTCTCTGCCAACAGGTTACATGTGTTAGTGACTTCAGACCATTCAGGATTGACTAGTGCCCTCATAACTGTTGTAGCCGTACTGTAATTACACCCCTTCCCCTCTTCATCACTGACTTCACTTCAGAATGCCACGTGGTGCGGGGTGTGGGTGGTTGTGGGGGAGGGGGGGTTACATTCCCTTTGCCCCCTCACAAACTGAATTTATTTACACCTTGTAAAGTTGGTCACTTGCAGCATCTGATCCTGAACGTAAAGGGTTAAAAACCTGCTCCAGCGTCTCTCTCTCTCTCACACACAAACACACACACACACACGTATGCACATACACACACAACCCAGCCAGTTTAAACCGGTTCTCTGGAAAAGTGCTTTGTGTGTCCCACTGAATCCTGGGAAGGGTCATGTCGCATGCGTCTCAGTAATGTGTGTTTGGTCTTTCCTGGGTAGGTGTGGAATGTGGTGCCGTTCAGCTTTCATTTACTAGGTGATTGGGGTGTGTGTGTGTGTGTGTGTGTGTGTGTGTGGGGGGGGGGCTCTGACTTGGTGTCTCTTAGGTACGTCATCGATACAATGCATTTTCTGTATCATGCTGTATTCTGTGGGTGGGGTAAATGGTAAATGGGGGCAAGAGTGTGTGTGGTGTGAGCCAATGGTTTGAAATCATTTAGTTCTTCATGTACACGACTAGGTACTGATATCCGTAGTAACTACCAGCATGATGGCACTTGACTTGATCCAGTGTTCCTGTTTTGTTTAGTCCTTGGGCCTAAATGTTAGTTAACCTTTTGCTCTCTAGGTGGTTTGCTACTCTGCTGTGGGCTCTCTGTTTCTCTGTCATGTGGGCTACATTGTGTGGATAGACAGTGTGTCAGTTCCTCAGTCGACTGGGTGTGTGTGGCACTGACGTCTCCACTATTGTTAGCATGCCGGACTTGAGTTGGCCAGTTACATTTTCTTAAGCTTGTAATGGATCATTCACCTCACGTAGCTTCATGGCTGTTTCATAACATTGTATTAGCCGTACGAGATGTTATAGCATGTTTTATTCATTGTGATTTATAGTAAGATTGAAGGCTTGATACTTGACTGTCCTACGACTAACTAAGTTTTGTTATTGTCATCACAGTGAAGCATTGTGTCTAAGGGCTCTTTTGGTCAGCTTCCGTCGCCTACAGCTGATTCAAGGTCAGATGGTTATAGTCCATTACTAGTGTGTGGACTCGTAGATTAATTTTCAGTCAATTTTGTAGAAATTAGGTTCTTAAATGTGGGTGTTATCGGTCTACTGTACAGATAATAGCCTGCCATACTGCAGGTATAGTCCACTATGACCATGCTATTATCCACTATGTGTTGAGTTCTGTCTCTGAAGATGTATTTTGTCATTTTCTTAAGGGGATGTCTGAGGAGGCTGTTCGGCAGACGCGCAGCCAGAAGAGGGCGCTGGAGAAGGAGGTCCCTGCCACTGACCCTGGTGCCCAGAGTGACAGCAAGAAGCCCAAACTAGACCAGCATGAGCCCGCCACGCAGACTCAACTCACACCTGATCCCAGGTCGGCCACACAGGAGGTCCTCACCAGGGTGGGAGCCGAGCAGGAGCCAGAGACGAACAGGTTGCCAGTACCGGTAACGGTCTTACCCGTAACCTCCCAGCTGGCAAAGGACGATTGTGAGCGCAGCCTGATGCAGCCCACGGCCGAACCCGGCTCCGACCGTCGGACTGAGCCAAACGACAAGGCGGGCGGGGCCAAGACGGGACCGCCGACCGTGGACGCGAGGAGCCGGGCTCCTCCATCAGATGCGAAGGAGTCCGCTAGTGTGCTGTCAGCAGGGGAGGTGAAGGCAACCATCAAGGTGGAGGTCCAGACGGGGGAGCAGCCAGTGGATATGAGTACCTCCAGAGGGTGAGGAACAGTCTTGTTTCGGCATGGTCTCCAAAGGCACAAACTCCATTTTGTTTCTGGAACCACCTCTGCAAGGTTGAAACCTAAGTTACAAAAGTATTGTTGTTTTGGTTTCAAACGTATGCCGCTCCAAAGCTCCCCCTCATAGCCTCACATCCCTCTCTACCCCTCCCCCTAGGGACAGTAGGTCAGCTACCTACTATACGGTAATTATCTCCGTATGGTGTTGGCTCCTATGGGATCTGTCAGGAAATCCATTGTGAAAAGTGCAGCGCTTCATTGCCAACATTGCTTGCATATTGCATATTTTCATATATTTATATTATTACTTGGGGTATAGTAGTAATTTCAATTCAAATGTATTTTTTAAACTTTATATATATATGTATATTTGTATATGTG
>JAODOY010000009.1:1350095-1407079 GCA_025399855.1 Forbesichthys papilliferus | reverse complement strand
TATATATATATATAAAAAATAATAAATCATACCAAATATAAAAGTGTAGCATACTAAAACAACATCAATCTATAATATTTTGTTGCTCAAAATATGTACAAATACAGTCTCAAAAAATGTGTATGATATTACCAGTGGATTGGGTCTGAAACGATAAGCAAGCATCATCCTCTTTCTAAAAGCATCATATTCATCGTCGTGTCCGGTGAGCTCAGCTGGGCGATCAACTCCAAACCCTGCACCATTCATAGCCGTAGTTCCCCTACATTATTTGGGACAGAAAGTGGTGTCTGTGTGTTTAGAACACATCATCATTTTTTTGTTTTGTTCATGTCTATACACAATCTATCTTACTGTGGGGAAAAGTAGTTGCCTTAAAAGAAATGTCTCTTCTGAGGAGTACGACCTTCCTGAAGTCTATTTTATAATATAGTCTAAAACACAGCCAGTGAAAGCGCATTTGTATTCCAAGAAAATGGTTGGGAGTCTTGTTTCAGTCATTGAATTTCAGTGTAAAGGCAGACATTCAATATGTCTGAGGAAACATATTGATATGTGTAGGTCCCCGGAATTTGATAGTGCCTACTTGTTGACGGGAGCCTTGATTCCCTGTCCATCAGAGCCGAGTCCATCCCCTTCTTTCCAACCCATCTTCATCAACATGCGGAAGCCCAGGTTCTCCACAGTCAGTTTGAACTCCTTGTATTCTGAGTAGTCTGGATCACGACCCTCCTGCATGTCAAGGACAATATAAATGCACAGTCAAGACGGAGGATTATGATATGCCAGTTCACATGTGACTACAACAATTAAGGCATTACATTAGTGAGAAGGAAACTGACCTTAAGCGCTTTGAAAGTCTCCATGAATTTATCCAGCTCCTCAGGGGGCAAAAAGTCACCAATAAAGTGTTTCCCTTTCCCCATGTCAGTCAGAGACTCCGCCCACTCTGCCAAATGTCATACAAGAAGCTGTTCAGACCCCCATATAAACACTTGGTGGTGTTACTACATGGTATCAAAACAGTTTTCAATGCCATCAAGAGAAGCCAAATGGGCCGCTGCGTGCGCCGATTAGCTCGTCTTACCGCGCGTCTTCTCCATTTCCATCTGGCGCAGGCGATGCTCCCAGGTGCCCTCGTCATGGTCGACCTCCTCATCGCTGTCATACTCATGCTGGTGATCCCTCAAAGCTTTCTCCCACATCACCTGCATCTCTGCCATGGCACGCTTGTGCTTCATGATCATGTCGTACATCTCCTGCATCTATAGGTGGCATGGAAGAATGCAGAGAGTGCACGCACACACGCACGCACACACACACACACGGGGCGCGAGCTGACACAATTAATATTAAAAATAGGAACTTGACACATTCATTGAAAATTAAAAAGACAACGTTCTTTAGCAACAGTAGGATTAACCACCAGAACTACTGTGGTGGGCCCATTTTACTAGACAGACAAGATGCTACGGATGTTTGACCCAGCGATAGGCTAAACTTTATTTATATTTAACTTTATTTTTATTCAATTCTGGAACTTGATTTACCTAAGGTCTGGAAGCTGCATGTTGCAGTTTTAAGATTTCTCCCATTGCTGTTAATGACACTATGTTGGATGCATGGATATTATGGTCAGATGCCCGACATAGAACCGCCCTTAAAATAGGTGGGCGTGGCTAACTCACTCCTGACGAAGGTCCATTGCTGGTGTCTGACCTTTTCATCTATTGACAAATGTAATAATTGTTAAGTCGCTTTTGATAATAGCGCTGGATGAACACTGTAAATGTAATTTAAGAGGTGTTGCGAGACAATGTAGTTGGCAGATTCATATAATAAAGATACGTGCAGCATATGGAGCTAGATGGGCTAGTGGTTAGAGTAGTATACTCCCAAAGCATTTCTGTAGGCCCCTTGAGCAAGATATATGGTCCTACTCACAATAAGTCACTTGGATAAAAGCTTCTACTAAATTATTCAATTATAATTTTAAGTTGGAAAAACGCTGCAAACGTAAAATATAACATTTGAGAATCATATCTCAATTTTACCTCTTGTTGTTCTTTGAGCTGCTTTTTCTGGTCCTCTGAGAGCTCCGTCACACCCACCAGGCCCATTGGCTTGCCCTTCTTATAGCCCAGACCCCTCAGCTCCTGAGCTGAGACACAAAGCACAATCACACAAGTAACTTAGTGGGCCAGGCCATGCCCACACTCAGTAATTACATTGAGTAGGATTAACTATCATAGAACAGATTGTGTTTATAGGTAGACATTGATAAACAATCCCTTACAACGATAGTAAAAAAACAAATTTCAGCCAATTCATCAAAATAAGAACAGTACAGCGTATTTATTTCTGGTGAGATATATATATTTTTGTTAGCTTCAGAGTTTATGGTTTATGTTAAGCAAAAACAGTATTTCTCTTAGAGGTGGAATCGCACTAGTAAAGAGGAAAATATAGGCTAATTAACAATATCCACCAAAGGACTAAATCATTTACATAAAGACACGTTTGTGTGAATGTGTATGAATGCGTCAGATGTAGTGAATGTGCACAGCTGCTGTACCAGAGAGGCAGGGGGTGTTGGGCTCCACATTAGCAACCTCCTGGGGGATGATGATGGTGGAAGGAATCGGCAGCTCCACTTTATCATCTTCCGAGCCCCAGCGACTCTTCCTCTTCCGTTTGACGGGAGGGGGGGTTTCCCCGTGACTGTGGGAGTCTATCTGACTGGGTATGGGTGGGTACATGGGGGACGTAGGTGGGGGAACACCGGGTAAGAGTGGAGCGGCAGGTCGCTGGACCTCCCTGGAATAAGCTGCTGGAGCCGGGTGGGACAGGGAGAATTTCTTGGCTCGCCGATACTCGGCCAGCTTTTCCTTGTAGAAACGGTGGGCTGGGCTTTGGTGGTCATATAGAAAACTACAGAAAGAAATGTGACATTGCAAAATTAAGTCAGACGAAAACGCCAAGAGCATTCGGCGAACGGGCCGCTGGCCTGCGTGTATGGTAGCTGACCTGAACGCAGCGTTGTTCTGGTTTTGCTCAGCAGCAATGGCTTCCACTTCGGGCCCCCCCTCTGCCACAAACTTGGCCAGCTTCGCGGCCACTTGCTGGGTCTCCTCGTCCACTGGGGGGGAGACTTTAAGCAGCCTATCAGTACTGGGGCTCAACTCACACTCTACTACTGTACCGTACTCAACTGGCCCCCACACACCACCAGTCTACAGCCAGTAGGGGATAAGAAGAAGGAGGAGCAAGGGGACAGGGGTGGTGAATGGGGAACTGCAGAGAACTAGAGAGCTGTGTAACACCCAGGGAGCTTCTAAGTAGCATAATGGATTTCCCTGTACAACTTAATGCTCCATTACCGGTACGGTAAGCCTTTCAAACAAAATATGTATGCAAGGACGTTTGGGAACCAGTTGTCAAAATTTGACATTTTACAACAGAGTTGAAAAACGGGACAACTACAAAGTGGCTGTGGGTGGATGTCAGCTCTCAATAATACCTCAATTATAGCAGAATGAAATAAGAGGATTTGAACATGAAATATTCTGCACAATGGAGATTTGAATGAACTTGTAGATTTTTGTAAAAATTGGCATGCAGTTATATGCGTAATCCATTATTTATACTCCCTATGCATATTTATTCAAATTGTTTTTTATAATGCACATTACAATCTCACCTTTAAATGTCATCATGGGTTTTGGCAAATCTTTTCTAAATTCTGCGACTCTCTTTCTATAGTAGAGATAGTCTCGGCTGTTCTTATCATACAAAAATCTGAAAAGGAAAAAGGAAGAGAAAAAAAAGGCACAGATGAGTAAGGATTGTTCCTAGGCCTAGCCTCAGCCTCTTCCGTTCATTAGCACTACGTCACATAAGAAACTCTGTGCTGAACGTCTGATGCATGTACATTTATCTCTGATTTTCGGGAAGTAATTCTGTCAATATCCATTGGCTGTTAGCCTTGTCACTAACAAGCATGTCTCCGTCATTTCCGGTGCAACGATAGCGCAGTGCTTTATTTACATATTTAAAATGTTCCATTTATTTTAATCAGTAACCATAGTCTACTAACTTTACAGATGTACAATACCTGTAAAGCAGCCAGATGCTGTTTAGTTTAAGTTTAACGTCAGACTAAAAATAACTTGTATGTCAAGTAGGCAGGTACTGACACAGTTGGCCAGTGTTGTGTCCCAGGCTCTGTTTCTCTGCGAGACTACTGCCAAACAAAGGGTGGGGTGAGGTAAAAGTGTCACACTTACGTGAAAAGAGGATTGTCCTTATAGTCCTCCTTTGCTTTTCTCTCCAGCTCAGGCCCCCCCTCTGCCACAAATGATGCCATCTTGTCTAGAATTAGTCTGATGTCTGGGTCCTCTGGGGGGGAAACTTTAAGCATACTATGAGTACCGTTACATTACACTCTGCAGGACAATGTCAAGGCCATTCAGTCATCATAGGTCAAGTCAACCTATATTACTTTAGTGTGTTGAATTACCTTTCATCTCTAGGAAGCCAGCATCATCTGCCTCCTCATCGTCATCATCATCATCATCTGGAGAACAAAACACACTAGGCCTCTGGCTAAGGACAGGGTTCTTCTTGGCTTGAGAGTAGTTCTTGAATTGGTTAAGCATGCTACTGATTCCAAGGCCAGGACGTTTGCCAATCAGAATGCTCTTTTTCTGTTGGGAATTTCCTCCTGGTGATTGAGCTGGACTAGAGGAAACACTGGTTTCACTACCGGAACCTAAGAGATAAAATGTAAATATTAGAAAGTGATCTCAGAGAGAGAAACATTACCAAGCAAGTTTATTCAAGCAAGTCGTTCCCCACCCCCAAACCCCACCACCATTTTGTTTGAGCAATTGATAATTGAAGCAATTAAAATGTTAAAAAATAATCATATTTTTCAAACTAAAACATATGAATCGTTATCCAATAGGAGCAAAAGGTGGCTTAAGATGTGAAGTGAATAACATAATATCTCAAATCATTAATTCATAAGTTAATACACTTACCAGAACTGGAACTTGGTTTGTCATTATGCATTTTCATAAACTGTTGTAAGAAGCTGCCATCATTTACAAACTTGTTTGAAGAGGGCCCTTGTGGAATGGGATAACTAATATGATTGGGATGAATAAAATACTTTCATTATTAATTTTATATTAAAGAAAATACATTACCAATATGTAGTTACAGGGTTTGCATGAACCGGGTAAGACACAATAACACTTCCAAAACTTCTCCATTAGTAAATCAAATGTATTATCTTTTTGAAACTCATGTGACATCTGGAATATTCATAGTACTTACATTTGAGGCACAGGTTTGATGGGAGCTGTTGGCACACTCTTTTTTGCTTGCTGTGCTAATTTGGCTTCTATTTCCCACTTCTTCCGAGCTATAAGTTCTTCTTGGCGGATAATGTTAATTTTGCTTTTCTGTGCTTTGACGGGTCTGGATTGATAACTTCCACGACCTGTAAAATTTAAGTAACATTGTCATTATAAAATGGCCTATTCTAAAACATCGTAATATGAGGAACAACACTAACACATCACAGTGATCATTATTATCTAGTGTCGTTTGTACTACATGTTATGTATACATCTTAAAATATAACTAATAGATATATTACCGTCAAGGCAAGGCTAGTGACCTTGTACCGTACAATGTCAGTACAATTATTAACTTAATTGTCATTTTTGATCATCAACTACTTATACATTGTATCGACTGGCAACCTAGCTAGCAACCTAGCTAGAAGCAGACCTCTGCAAACGATGATCGTACGGTACCGTACCGTACTGCCATCGTTATGTATTTCACATAAGTTACCTGCGTCCCCCGACTCCATGATCATAAAGAGAATGGTGCTTAATATGATAAAACAATGTCAACGACCTATCAATTTGAATATAGAACACAACTTTCTATCGTTGTATTTTATGGCTAACGTTAAAAGAGCTAACACTAGATGGCTATTCCGGTTCCGCTACATCCAGGTGGGAGTGGAACATGGCTAGGAAGCAAAGGGAATTGACATCTTCTGCCCTATTATGTAATCACAACAATAACCTAGCTTTGCATGATTTATGACATTTGAATGTTTATTATATACATATGTACAATTAGTGCGCCCACAATCACACATGCCTGTTTCGTTTATTTTGAAAAGAACTACCGGAAATAGATACTACCATCGTGCCAGTCTACGCCTGACCAGAGTCAGCTTTGTTTTTTGTCCCTTCTTGCTATCCGTCCTGGAGTCTATTCTCCAGATTACTATACGGTACAGTATGGCAGAAGCTCCACAGCGACCCTGCCGCTTTTTCTGTCACATATGTTCATCAGAGATCAGGCCGCGTTTGCCAGTAAGTACACTGGATACACTTTGCATCCAGATTAGTTATTTGCCTCCCGGGTACCGTAAGGTGAATACCTTTCGCCGAGTGTGTAAATCTTTCCAGGTCGACCCATCGTTGACTGGTTAGCCGTGGTACGTTTGCCTATCTAGGGCCACGGCTTTACCAATCAGTAGCTAAGATTGGTAATATAATACAATATTTGTTTATTACATATGGTTGCAAACAACCATATAATTTGTGATTAACTGACAAATTGGCTTTTACCAAGCTTATCTACTTGATTATGGGAAGCTGCTAATGTTAGCAGGCTAGCGCAAATTCAACATGGTCAAATTGAGTAAAAAACTAATTGTGAGAGTAAAATCAATGGTTGATTTAAACCAATACATAATTGGAGGTATTGTCAATCCAGCTTAAATGTCGTCCGCAATATAAACAATTTAAACATTAGCATGGCAGGCTAATAGTACTTGTTAAAAAAAGCTCAACACAGGAAGCTGTTTTATTAACCTGCCTTCCTTATTAACACTGCTGTCCATACATTCATTGGAAGCTTCTTGAATTTTACAGTAACTGTTACCTTTCAGTCAGTTACATAGCTGGTTCTTTGTCTTTCAAAAGTGAATTTAGCTAAACTAAAAAAGAAAGTGTTTTCTTTCAGATAGCATTAGTATGCAGGTCGCCCACAGAAATGACTGGGCCCCTGAAAAGGTCCAGTGAATGAATGGGTCCTCCACAATTGTGCTTTACTCATGTGCTACTATTCTACATACAAAACCTACATGTGAACTGAGAGAGCCTTACTCAGTAAGGATACACTGGGGATATGTAGGCTAGATAGGAGTGTACATGCTGCACACACACACACACACACACACACACACACACACACACACACACACACACACACACGCAGTACTATGAAGTACATTTTCTTTGTACATATCAATCACTTTATTTCAGTAAATTTGATAGCAAAGTGTTATTTATGCAGCAATGATATACAGTTTTATAACAGGCCTAGGCCTACTAATATTTCAAAATTAGAATATCTTATCTCAATTCCATAGACCTAAATCATACATAATTGTTACTTTGCAGAAATTGGCAACAACCATACAACCAATATATTAAGAATAACAATTAAACAGATACATGGCTGAAGGACAAATGCTCACAGTGGTGTAAGGGTTGATCCTGTGATTGGTAACTTAATGGAAATACTGGTCCAGACAGAATCACATTGTGTGTGCAGACCGTGGAATAGCAAGAAAATTAAATTCACTCAAACGTTAGCTAGTAGACTAGTTGGTTTGGATAATGTATTGTTATTTAGGCTAGGCTATTTTTTTTAATTTTATTGCTGGTCTCCATGGGCCACCCTAGTGACTGGGCTCCAGAAAGCTTTCCCAGTCTGTTACCTAGTTGTCATTTCATTAAGAATTGTCATAAGAAGACATCTGTCGGTGTTGTCAGGTTTGGTCAAACTTAAATTGCACATTTCTTTGATGTTAATACATCGTCATGCTAATGAACTTTAAAAATCAATTCTGGTTATAACAAGAGTACAGGATTAGCGTGTGCCAAATCACCCACAGTGTCTAATGTGAATAGGTAGGAAATTGTATTAATTAACACATTTCTTTTTATTTGAAATGTAGGACTATACATGTCCACAGTGTCAATCTGGATTTATTGAGGAATTGTCAGAAGAGTGCAGGTAAAGTATAATATATAGATTTTTTTTTTGTCAATTCTGTATAACCAATTTAATATATTACCTCTATTTTCTTTAAATATTTTGTCATTGTAACTGAACGTAGATGTTATGTTTACCTTGTTTCACATTGCCTGAACACAGTACAGAAAATGGCTCCACATCTGCAGCCTCTTCCAGTTATCAGAACCGGCCAACCTATGAGGTTAGCGTTAAAGACAATAACACCTTAACACTTTATGCATTTTCTAATTGTGTGTGTGTGTTTGTGTATTAAGCTGTGGAATGCATTATGAGACCACTGTACCAGTTTCTGAGATATTTACTACGGATACAATTTATTATTTTTTTTTACTTAAATGTTATGTTTTAGATTTAAAATTAGAATAGAAAAAAATTAATCTGTTATGTTTTGACTTTTACTGTAAATTTATACAATTATAATTTAAAGAGTGTGCAGTGGTCTGTTAATGTTTTCCGCAGCTGTATATATTGTATAAAAAAAGTGTGTTTAAATACCCTACAACATAATTGACATGGTCTTTTCCTTAATCAACAGAACATGGACCAGCAGCATTTGTTTGCATTTCCTCCTGGGTATGGTCAGTTTGCACTGGGGATCTTTGATGAAAACTTTGGCCTCCGGCCAGGCCTGCCTTCAGGAGACAACCGGGAGATGGAAAATAGACGTGAGCGAGAAATGGCGTCACGGCAACGATACAGTCCACGGCAACCGCAGGGGCGACATATTCCTCGACGACAGGGTACACGCCAAGAAGGGGTGCCCACTTTAGAGGGGTGAGACATTTTGACATTTCTTAAGGTGCTTTTAAGATATAAATCTGTTGCAATGGCATGTGCCCCTGCATATAGAGAGCTTAAGTCACTTTGCATTATGGGACCTAAGTAAAAAAAAAAGGATGGTAGTCAACGATGGGAATACAATTATTATTAGATCCCATTTGCTTTGTGACACGAAGTAGACATGATGTTTGTCTATTTAAAATAAATTACTTTGAGTCAAGAAAGTCTCAGTTTGTCATGCATTTGTTGAAGTATAAGACTGTGAACATATGCAGTTAGTAAGGTTACAATCCCTGTGTCGCGTAGGTGTCATGGTGTGTAGTGGCGTTTTATTCACTATGTTTAATTCACTTTAATTAATTTAATTAATTAAGATTAATCCGACGCATAGGAGGTTCCTTATTCCAAAAAGTTCTCAGACGAATGTTTTAAATGCAAAAGAAGTGTGATTTATTCAACAAGTAAAAATACATACACGCCACAATCCACAAGTCGAAGAAAGAATTGTTTTGAATGTAATTGTATGTTGTGCGAGACAAAAGCTGTAGTTCACACAAAACTAACGGTTACAGTTTTACAACAAACTGCAAAGTTCTTGACTTTATCAATTATCAAAAATCACGTGTACTTTGTGTTACAATTACAACAGGATCAAAAAATGATTTGATTCTCGCCGTTGACTACCATAAATAATTGTTTCAGACTAACGTTCCATAATGCAGAAGTGACGTAGGCTGTCTATACCATATGCCCCAGCAGTTTCTTCATGTCATTGTATGTGGCCTATGACAGGAAAATTGTTTAATTAGATCTTGTATTTGCCTGCTGCTTGTATGTACAGACACTGTTTATTACAGTTTCAACATATTGGGTGTAACAGACCTTTCTGACCAGTCAATCACACGTCAATTATAACCGATCAAATTACCAGATTTTTCTTAGCAACATTTAATGTCCCACAAACAAAGCTATTTGTTAGCGGTTATTAGTCAGACTACCACAGCAGAATATTACTGTACCGTTTATCATAGGTTGCCATTGGGAAGGTTAACATTTTGCATACCATATGTTTGTTGGATCTCATGTTGTCAATACAGTACAGTATATCTTGACTAAAGAAGTTGATACCTCTCTTTAGAACGCTGTTTGATTATTATTATTATTATTATTATTATTATTATTATTATTAGGAATACGACAGATAATACCATAGATGTCCCACAAGCTGCAAAAGTTTGTGGGACATTAGCAACAGTAACTAGTGGGGGCAGGTTTTACAACGTCAGAGTCGGAAAGGTCTGTGGCTTTTGACGTATTGCTATGAATAGCAGTACATAGTTTTCTCATGTACTTGAGCTTTGCAAAGGAATCCTTATTCTGATACAGTAGTACTACAGTATCTTCATACTTTTGGCTTGTACAGTATTTATTCCAGGTTATTGTGTTTGATGTTTTTCCCTATAAAGAATTATTCAACAGCTGGTTAATGGAATCATAGCACCTACTGCCATGTCAAATATTGGGATGGGACCATGGTATGTAAAAGCTTGTTAACCTTTCATGTGTACATTGCCTCTGAATAGTACATTCTTGAGTCTCCTAAGGTTTTTTACTGACCATTTCCTTTCCCGTAGGGGTATGTTGCATTCTAACCCAATGGACTACGCTTGGGGTGCTAATGGACTTGATGCTATCATTACACAGGTACACCTATCCTTACACCACGGGTAGATGACACTGATAATGAGTCAATATGAAATGGTGGCTATAGGGCTTTTATTGAAGCAGAACTCTCGAAGCAATGCCACATATCTGTGTAGTAAACAAGAACATTGTCCGTGTGGACAATACCATTTTATAAATGTGTTTCTTGTACTTGCAGTTATTAAACCAGTTTGAGAACACTGGCCCTCCCCCTGCCGACCGAGAAAGAATAAAAAGTTTACCCACGGTCATAATCACCGAAGAACACGTTGGTGAGTAGGCTCTTGCGAACACAGAGCCCCACGCTCGACCGCGCGATGCCGACAGCATCCGTCGCATGCTCAGTACGCACACGCGTGTGACGTTTTCGTGCCTCCTTCCGTGCAGGTGCGTCTTTAGAATGTCCCGTGTGCAAAGAGGACTATGGCGCGGGGGAGAACGTCAGACAGCTGCCATGCAATCACTTGTTCCACAACGACTGCATAGTACCGTGGCTGGAACAGGTATGCCATTCACATAACATAGTGTGGTATACATGATTTGATATGTGCAGTAACTGCATTTGAACATTCTTTCTTCTTTTGTATTGGTCACTGTAGCACGACACGTGTCCCGTGTGTAGAAAGAGTCTAAGCGGACAGAACACTGCCACAGATCCGCCAGGGTTGTCTGGCATGGACTTCTCCCCCTCTTCCTCTTCCTCGTCTTCCCCCAGCTCTCCTAGCAATGACAACGCAGCCAGCCACTCCTAGAGCGTCAGCTCCTGTGCACCAGGAAGGTCTCCCAGGGCGACAGCTTCAGTGCACACGCCCTCGGCCTCAGCTCGGTGTCATGAGAACCGTCGGTGTGTTTGTCTTCATGTTCTTCTCTTGAGAATCGAGGAACGCGAGGGTCATTCCGGCCGTGTTCATGCAGGCGCAGCTCACGTGCGTGCGAGAAGAAAAAAACAATGGCTGTGAATAATGGTAATAAGAATATGATGGGCATCATTGCCAGCTCAAAGACAGAGTGGACTGCTTTATGACCATTCCTCCCCACCCCCAACCCCCTCCCCCCTCGAACACAACTTAATCTAGTGGCACAAACACCATGCTTTTTTGGAGATTACATGTAAATATATTGCTCATTTTCAGACAGTTAATGGTCAGCCACTGTACAGATTCAGATCTAGCAGGAACCATGTGGAGAGAAACCTAGTGTATGCAGTGGATTTGTTTTTCTAATTTATTTGCACATTTTTATTTTTACTTTGCACAATGCAATGTTTGATGCGTGGAAGGTCAATTTGGGTAACTACTGAACAAAAATTGTTTTACCTCTTCGCTTTGACAGCGAAGGATAGGATATACAGTATGTAAGGCTTTTAAAAATTATTTTAAATGTATTAATACAATAAATATGCTAGTCAGTACCACAATCTTTCCTATATGTGCAGCCAACAAAATAATTATGCAAAAATTAGGTTTGTGTGTAGACCGATTTAACCAATGACAGATGCTGGGCAGGGAGGGAGCAAATGTTCTCTCTGTCTGCCTCTCAATCACAAGCCCATATACTGTTAGGACAAATTCTGCATTAATATGCATTATATGTTTTGTGACGTTCAATGAATTTAAAGAACGATTTGTATAAAAACAAGGATGTGTTTGGAGAACACAATCTGTGACAGTAACAAAAATATTGTTTATAGATTGATTCACTAAAACGGAACTGAATTTTAGACTGCAAATGTTTGGGTAAACGTGTCATTCAGTTTACTTAAACATTTGTTCATTTGAATGAGAATACCCTTTTTCTAATGGCATTCCAGGCTATGATGTGTGAGTAATTGCTATAGAAGAAAAAAACTTTTGTGGTGTTTTTTTTATTTTTATTTTGCGGTCTCAAATTCCTATAGTGATCTCCATCTAGAAAGGTAGATACAATAAAAATAGTTTTTAAAATAACAACTTGGGTGTTATAATTTGCTTTCAGGGTATTGCTTTCAACTGGCATTGACTATGTTTTTAAATAAACATTAACTTACTTATTTTGTAAAATTACAATAAAATTTGCAAGTGCATTTTAGTAAAATGTTTTTTTTTTTTGAGAGTGCAATTAACAATACAAGACATTGTATGAAAGGTTTTGAGGAAATTATGTTTTGGGAAGTCACTGCAGAAACATTCATGGGATAACCCTTCAAGAGAACAGCATGATGTGCCTTAGTTGCCAGTTCCTCTACAATTTTGAATTGCTTCAGGCACATTTGTATTATTGGCTGGTCTTTAGGAGCCATAACCTATATATCATATACTTTTATTTTACCTTCTAATGAGGACACAGGGTTCCCATGGTCATGACACTTATATATGATGGATTTTTAAAAAGTCTATGGAGTCATGGAAAGTTAGGGTTTATTTATTTATTTAATTTATTTTTTGTGGTGGAATCATGGATTGTCAAGGAATTGTAATTGCAGCATGTTAACATTTAGGTAAAGTTTTTTTTAGTTACTATATCAAAATGCTACTGGACTTGTTTTTGAGATGTCTCAAAGCATCTTTAAATTGCAGTATTTATGTAGCCTAAATGTTTACATGACATGTCGGCTACCATATACAAAATACCAGGTTCCTTTTCAGTTTCTGTATCATTGCCAGGCTGGCTGGCTGTCCCTTATGGATATCATTCATAGTGACCTGTGTTAATGTTCATAATGGAAATTTATATTTTAGTCAGCTTGACAGTAAAATTAATTGGACAGTTGGAAACACAATAGGTGTTCTGCTATAGCCTATTATGGAAACGGTCCTAGAGTGTCTGGTTTACCAGGCTGCTCTTGCACGCTGCACTTCAGAGTTGTGGCCACTTGAGCGCGCTAGACATAAATTGTCAATACCGCTGTCATTGAGAACACCCTCTAAAATATATGACATCATTTTCTTAACACAAGTGAGGTTGTATAATTCTAAGACTGTAGACTAAAATGTGATTATGATAGGACCATAGCACTATAGCCTACATAAATGTAGGCCTATTATTACATTATCAATAGCGCAATATGTCCAGTGGGCCTGTATATGCAACACATACAATGTTAAGAAATTATCGTTTGTTGTTCGAGGCTAAATATATATAAGACAGTTAAAACAGCCTATTTGAGCGCTATTGACTCCATGACTCCGGAGAAAGTGTAAGTGCAGTAGTTTGCAAAAAAGTCACGTCCACCCCTCCCACTGCCCCTATAACCCCCCTTCCCACACCACCACCACCAACCACTTGGTGTTTCTGATTGGTTTCTCCAAAGATAATTGGAGGCAAAATTTGATATGCTTAATGTCATGGACAGGAATGAGGTTTCACCGGCGTCTGCTTCCACCATGAAAAAGAAGGCATCGGGCGGCAGCCAATGCGGCCACATCAGCGCGTCGGCCAAGGCTGTCGCGTCCAAATGTACGAGAAGAAACAGCAAGAACCGCCTCGATTCTGTTTCATCCGGCGCCAGTTTCCAAAGCACTCCGGCCGCTAAGCAGCCCGGCGTGCCCGGCAAAATCGTGATGGATGAGGCGGATGACGGCGAAGAAGAGATCAAATTTCAGCATCCGCGGCTGCGCCGAGCCGGTAGTGCCGGAGGAGGAGGCGGCAGTATCAGAATGAAGAACTTTACACCAGGAGGGGGAGCCGCGTCCGCGTCTACGGCGTCCAGGGGAAACTCCAACAACAGCGAGCCCTGTCTTGCGCACGCAGAAGACACTCCTGCCGCCCCACGGCCCGGTGTAGCCGTTACCTCCAGAGCCGCCGAGAGTCAAACGAACTGTACGGGAGATGCTGCCCGGCGCGGTGACGGCAACAGAGCGTCCTGCGCGGAGGGTTCTGGAGCGGCGGTCGCGGTAGACGTGATAAACGTGACAGCGGGTAATGGTTGCAACAACGTCGCTCCCATTGCCAGCATGAAATGCAACAAAAACGGAGAATGCAGGAGGGACTCGGGTACCGGGAGCCTCCGCTCGATCATCTCCAAACAGGAGAAGCAGACGACAGGATCGGGAAGGGCCGAGGACGGCGGGAACACCAAACGGGGAGCCCGTAACTCGACATCCGCCAGCATGGACGGCTCGATAACACCAGGCGGGTCCCTGGCTGGGGGGCAGGGAGGAGAGAGCTCTAACCCAGGCGGTACACCTGTGTCCACGGGCGCCCCCGAGAAAAAGGACTCCAAGGTGTCCTTCTCGAATGCGCCAAGCCGGAAAGCGTCCTCTTCGCTCCACGGCCCAACTCAGAGCCAACAACCGAGGAACTCTGTCACTTTTCAGAAGGCAGAGGATGGAGCTAGCATTGTGGCTGCCGAGGATGCAGAGCATAGGGGCAGCCAGGCCAGCTTCATGCAGCGCCAATTTAGTAGTATGCTCCAGCCAGGAGTTAACAAATTCTCCTTGCGCATGTATGGCAGCCAAAAGGCAGTAGAGAGGGAGCAAGAGAGGGTTAAATCAGCTGGAAATTGGATTATACACCCCTACAGTGATTTCAGGTGAGAGTCCGTGCTGGGGTTACATGTTGAAAGTCACTTGGGCAAGGTCCCCAGTAACACCCACTTTACTTTATGGAGGAACTCTTCTTTATTTATTAATCACACGCCATTAGCAAATGCAACATTAATGGTGCTATATGCTCTATATTGAAAAACAACATGTTGATGTAATGGACTTATATTCCTGTAACCATAGTCCACAGTGTATTGTTTGGGATAGCCTATAGCTGTATCAACTAAACCTGGCCTGCTTATTAATAAACCCAGTGTCAGTGTTCACTAGAACATCAACCTAACCCTAAATATATTTAGCATTTACAAATGCTTTAAAAAAAGGTAATATCGTATAATTGTTTGTCAGGCTCTGCGACAATACTGATAGGGTGTGGGTAAGTGTGTGTCCGCTCGCGGGCGTGTGTGTGTGTGTGTGTGTTGCACTCAGTAATGGAATGTCACCTTGAGCCAAGTGTGTGAAAACATCAAGCATGTTCACTGGAGACGTGGCGACAGTCTGCACGACTCTCCGGATCAAGCATTTCAATGACGGATGCATGTCATGATTCTAAACAGCCGTTTTAATCAAACTGCATCGTGATCACATATATCCGCAAATGTATGGAGAGTGTTTAGATGGCATAGAGATGAATCAGTGGAATTATGCCTTATTATTGTATTACATTGGTCTTGTCTTGTCTTTACGATAGCACCGACTTAAAAAGGCGAGGCTACTCGCTGCCTGCCTGTTATTTCAGCACCACGGTGAGTGGACAGCTCCACGTCGTGCTGTAGCATCCCTTGAACAACGCTGCTCTTGGAATTCTGCCATTTATTCTAAAGAGACTAATGTACAACCTTTTCCATGCGCCTGTAACATTATATGTAAAATTATAGAAGGCTATACGTTCAGACAAAGGCCTAGCAACCCTATTCAATTAAAACTGAATTCCCCGAAATTTCACTTTGGGGACTCTGTAGGATCGTGCAAAGATGCCATATACAGAATGATGGTGGTCGTTCCTACCCTAAAGATGTAGAGTTAAAATGTCTTAGTTATTGTCATCAGAAGGTTTATATTGCTGTCATGAAGAATAGTCAGAGCATGTTGCGTAAGTGTAATGACTCAGCGCTGCATCTGAGTGGATTCCCGTGATGGTGGCCTCATAGCATATTGTTTGTCCCGATATGTCAATACCGTCGCTAGCTACACATAGCTAGGCTATCACGACTTGATAGTGACTTTAATCCAGTTAAAATACGTGACTGAAGTGTATAGGGTGCACATTATGGTGACATTGTTACATACCATATAGATTTTCTTTTAAAAATAATATGAAAGCCGAAAAAGTACAAATATTTCCGGAATATATGGGAAAGAACTCATAGCCTATAATGTTCTGATGCTAGATAGTAGATACACTCCTGATATTTACACACATTACACACGAATAGTAGGCTAGTAGCCTATGTATTATGTTCTTACTGAAGTAGTACAAGGCTGTCCCAAGGCATAATGTCTTGAAATTAGATATTGCAAGTTCAACAGAATAGCATTTATGCTTACTCAAGTTATTTAGTGGCAGTCTGGCAGCTTGTTTATTTCTCTGCCAGTAGCTATAGGAAGTCCATAGTGCCTATTAGCTTTCCAGGCACTTCCTGTCCTGTCTGACTCTATTCTTTGTCTCCAACCCCTCCTTATTTTGCCTTCCTATGCGCACACACACACACACACACACACACGTACACACACGTACACACACACGCATGCATGCACGCACACACAATAGGTTCTACTGGGATTTCACAATGCTGATGTTTATGGTGGGAAACTTGATCATCATTCCAGTGGGCATCACCTTCTTCAAGGATGAGACCACTGCACCCTGGATCATCTTCAACGTCATCTCTGACACCTTTTTCCTAATGGACCTGGTCCTCAACTTTCGCACCGGAATAATCATCGAGGACAACTCGGACATCATCCTGGACCCCAAGACCATTAAGATGAAGTACCTGAAGACCTGGTTCATCGTGGACTTTGTCTCCTCCATCCCTGTGGATTATATCTTCCTCATCGTGGAGAAAGGGATCGACTCTGAGGTGTACAAAACAGCCCGGGCCTTGAGGATTGTCCGCTTCACCAAGATCCTGAGTCTGCTGAGACTGCTGCGGTTGTCCAGACTCATTCGTTACATTCACCAGTGGGAAGAGGTAAGTGTGTCCTGACAGTAATTCAATCTCAAACCCATCCCAAACACATATACAGTATGTGCGCTATGAACTGTTCTAGAGCTTTTTGAGAAACTCTGGTTGACTGAAACCAAACGTCAGAATACACTGGAACCTAATTACTTTTATTATCTCAAACCAGCCAAACAAAATAATAATAATAATTTGAGAGCACTAAACATATTGGTACAAAACAAAGCTTGAGCAAGATGCCTAACCCTTAGCTGCTCTTTAACTGCTTGTAAGTCGCTTTAGATAAAAGCGTCTTCTGAGAACACATTATTGTAAAATTGACTCTCCAGTAATGGCTGCTAAGAAGCACTCCACCTCATACATTAATATCCTCCTGGCCACTGATGCAAGCCTGATAATCAGCAGTATGAGTCCCTCTTTGCTGACTGACACCTCTACTCAAGCTTTTAATGACCATTCCTGTCCATTAAGTGATCGCGGCGATGTGAAGTGGCAATGCCATTGTTGACGGGGTGTTTAAAGGCATGTAAACCGTTAAACACTGTTATTGTCATTTCCCTCGACTCTCTACCTGACCTAGCGGGACTAGGAGGCGACGGTCAGACAGCATGATAAGGAGCCTATTAGCCCGGGCAACAATGCTAATCAATTAAGCAGCAGGTGGGGATGGGTTTGGTTGGGGATGATGATGGCGGGGAGGGAGTGTGGGGGGGCGGGGGTAATTATATATATTTGTCTAATTGGTCTTTCAACTACACTGGAGAGGATAGGTGAGCAGGGGTTCCCTTTGGAGCCTGGCGTCTGGCAAATATGAAGATGCTGTTGCTAGGTAGAGTGGTGAATTCTCCCCGTCTGGCTCCTATAGGCCCACTCAGCCTGGGTTTCTCTCCGGCGTGCCGCCGTGTTGTACTTGGTCCCTCCTTGAGCCTCCAGCTGCCTCTCTGCCTCTCTGAGGTCCACCGTGTGTGCCAGCACGGGCTGGCAGACTGGCGTTGGCATTTTGCAGCGGCGAGTGGCACAGTGGGGCCTGGATGCTCACTTGACCTTTGGATAATTGGATTTCTGGAGACATGATGTGACACACACAGTGGTGCATGATGGGAAGGGATACTTGGCATGCATGGAAGATGAGTACTGAGATACAGGGGGAGACATCGGCCCAGGCCCATGCACCTCCTGATAGCTAAACCACTTTGATGGCCGTGTCCTTCTCTTTAGAGTAACATCTAGCCTATACTGTATTTGGATACTGTACACAATTAAATCCAATATGAAGCATAACTCCAGATGATTGATTTGGAGCTCTTTATTTATTATAAATTATCCTGTAAAAATGTAAATGTCACAGAGGATAGCCATGGAGTGACTACTGTTTCTCCTTCACATTAATAACATTCCAACTGGATTCATATTTCCTATATTTTTGAATGCACAAAGTAATGTATTTAATACAGGTGGTCCAGACATCGTATATTTGAACCATTGATATGTCTACAATATTGATTATTGCAAATAATAGGTAGAAACTAAAGGTAACAGCAAGTCAGTTTCATGTGCATGATTAAGTACAAAAAAGAAAATGACCCCCCCCCGCAACCCCTTTCCCTCCCATGGCCATTGTTTCTGGAAAACAAGTTGTATATGTCATTTTCTGTGGGCCTCATTAGCAGACCGTTAACTAGCTAAGCAGCTACAACTGATAGTTGGCTTGATTGAGTGCATTGATGAATGGATGAAGGTCTGAGGGTGATTGATGTCAGCATGGACTATCAGTTGTTAAAGGATCATGCTGGTTCCCTGTCCATCACTGTGTGTGCACGTGTGAGTGTGCGTGCATGCTAACCAGTTTGTGCTGTTAGCATATTAGCGTGGCTGTTTGCCTGCAGGCTTGCGTGCGTGCTTGACGTGTGCAGAAGAGGACAGTGTGTGCCGGAGCGCTGATTGACGCGCTATATCCCTCTACAACAAATGTCTCCCCTGTTCCAGCAGTGTCTGATGGGGAACCGATGGCAGCCCTCCTCCCCCCACTCATTAGTCAGTATCCACCTGAAAGACATGCTGGTTTTTATCTCCTGAGGGCACAGACGACTGGCGCTCTGTCAAGCACTGTGATCTGGAGTGCCACTGGACAACGGCTCTAGAGCATCTGACAAAAGTTCTAACAACAAAAATGATCAAAACCGGAACTTCACATGGGAAACAGCATACTGTGGATTTGAAATCAAATGGCACAGTATCATGTCTTATGCATCATAAATATTTAGCTGGTAGTCTCTAGTAGCATTTTACATCACAGGCCATTAATTACATGGTCATAGTCAGAAATATCCAGGAATTACCAGTATTTATACAGTTTAATATACTAACAGGTATATAAATATATAAATACTAACTGCTTCTCATTTGTAAACAGACTATAACCACTCTCATGCTTATCTATACCTGCTCTTTATCAATTAACCCCCATTAAACGTTGTGTCCCCTTGTGTCTTTCATAACGTCGCTCTGTTATGCATATGCCCCAGATCTTCCACATGACCTATGACCTTGCCAGCGCGGTGATGCGGATCATCAACCTGATTGGCATGATGTTGCTGCTGTGTCACTGGGATGGCTGCCTGCAGTTCTTGGTGCCCATGTTGCAGGATTTCCCATCAGACTGCTGGGTGTCCCTCAACAAGATGGTGGTATGTATTGTGTAGGGAACGTCTGTGAATGTTTTGTTGGAGAAGTACTGGTCGAGTCAAGTCGAGATCAGCAAGTATTGATTGTCGTGTTTGATGAAGGTCTGGAAATATTGATATCAAACCTAAATCAACTTTTGTATCTTCAGTAACGTTTCCCGGAACTAAAAGCTGTTGTAATGTGGGGTAATGTTTATATCAAAATAGGGCTTTTAAATTGTCATGAGACTAGATGGGTTGTTAATTTGTGTAGCATCTTGTTGTAACATGGAGGACAAACAAGACAACATCAGCAGTGATGTTGTCTTGTTACTAAAAGTTTGACGTTTCAGTTAAAAAGAACTTCAGTTATTAAATCACAACGTTGATATGGCTATGCGCTAGGACATCATAAATATTGTGCACCTTAGGTTTCCCTCACTGTGTCCATAGTACAATTTGCTATCAATAAAATAGATCTCAGCAGAGGGATTTTCTCATAGTCTTAACTGGAGTCCAGTGACTGATATTGTATTACTTGGAAAACTATATTTACATTTACGCTTTTATCTGAAAGGACATATGAAACAGCCATACATCATGTGTTCGTACAAACAGTGACATCAATTCATCATAGCCTATCACAAGTATCACAAGTTACATTATGGCTGCAGGGAAAAAACATTATTTTACAATTGGATAATGTATTTACCATTTTAGGTGTCATGTTCAGCTGTTATACAATAGCAAGATATATGCAGTCTTAATACACAGCTGAATAGTTCTGAAAACCTTAGTTCCACTAGAACATAACAATTTGGCACAAAGTGTCATTTTAAATCAGCGAGTAAAACAATTACCCGTTTTAGTCATAATAGCATTCAGACAGCATGGCCGACACAATAAAACCCACTTTGGGAAGCAAATTTATGGCGAGAGAGAAATAAAGTGAGGAAAGAGCAATATCTTTCCACCTGACAGACCATTCTCTACCTCTTGTTTCCACATGGAAGGGTGATGACAGGGAAGATAAAAGAGGGAAAGGAGGCATGGTGGGGAAAATGGCCATGCAGCTGGGTTCTTTGTTGCTGTGCCTCTCAGAAAGATAAAAGCTGTTTGTTTATTGGCCTATCCATCAGTCTGCTTTTTACTGGGTGAGGGGGAAATACCCACGCCTGACCATGAGGGATGGCTCCAAATGGGGTTTTAAGTAGATTGTGTTCTGCATTCTCAACATGTTAGGGCTCGCCGTGACACATTTACACTGATATTCATTTTCAGAGCCCACTTTGGTTTGGCACGCTGAAACAAAACCCCCTTAAAAATATTTTAACACAGTGCTGTCAAAAAGGAGAAGGAATTACAGTTTTATGATGTGCCAAATGGTGATTTCTTTGGACCGCTATGTGTGATTACAAATCAGAGCCTTGTAGCAATAATTATTCAGAGCAGGATTTGTATGTTGGCGAAGCAGTGCCCAGTGTTAACACCCAAAGATGGGTATCTAAGGGATACCAAGCCAGAGCCTTTGAGGTCAACAGAGACGCCTATACGGAATACTCCTCACAATGCAGCCTTTCTCGCACACACCCACACACACACACACTACAGTGTTGACTATGGAGTCTCTGGGTAGTGGAGTGAGTGGCTGGCAGTGCACAGTCAGTGGCTGGTCATACCCTCCATTCCTGCACCCCGTCGTGTAATGGAGGACAGTCAGCCTCTCACTCTCTCTAAGGGGCTGCTCTGGCATGGTGCAGACTGCCTGCAGCCACCTGAGACCAACACCACGCCCCGCTATTGAGTGGCTGACAAGTGGTGGTGACATTAGCCACAGCATCCATCACGTCTCGCCTCATGCAGGAGCCTCAGCGTGGCCTGATGTAGAAGGCCCCACAGGCAGTGAATCACACGTGTCCCCAACACACGGCAGAATGGACCTCATCAATAGATTTGCTAAAGTAATACTGTACTATTGATATTGCCTTTGTAATATGGCTGACTTTACACTGATTGAACGCCACTGCTTATGTTAATTGCCATCATGCCGCGGTACCAAGGATAATAGCAGCGAATGGATAATTTCAATGACAGACAAGGTGTTGTTCCAACACTATAATTTGGACTGTTTATGTGCCTAACCCATTATTTGTACACACACACACACACACACACACATCAGAGAGTATAGTCTCCCTGTCCCCTACTAACAACAAGAGGGGGTTTTGCAGTACACAATCAGTCAATCAATTTGGGTTAAAACAGCTCTACTCACATACTTGGCCTTGTTCAACCGTAGTGTAATTATTGTACAATGTGGCTTCTGAGGATATGGAATCAGAGCATGTGAGGGAAACATTTGCACTTATCTCATCGGCTGCAAGCAAGTGTTTAATGAAACTGTTCATGCCAAATATGTAACTATAATAATAATAATAATAATATCAATAATAATAATAATAATAATAATAACAGTCAAAATATTTATCAATTGTTGTATGGCCAATAACATGGTGTAAATTTGTCATTATTGTTTGTCAATCTCCCCTACGGGTTCTAGATTTGTCAAAGCGTTAAATGTGGGTTATTAAATGTGCACACTATTGTAGACTTCCTGTGATTAATGGAGTAAAATAAATAAATGTGATTTGGCCCGACCATGAGGCAAACCAAAGCTATTAGCAACTTAGGCAGGCATCAGATGGCCTGCATGTACTGTAGGTGGAGAGAATATAGATTTTTGTTTTGATGAATGGGCTTGATGCTGCCTTTCACCCAAGATGAAACATGTATTATAGCCTCACGCTAAAGATTATAAGGAGACATGGGTCACTGATGCAGACAGAGAGAGAGAGAGAGAGAGAGAGAGAGAGAGAGAGAGAGAGAGAGAGAGAGAGAGAAAACAGTCGACAAGTTGCTGAAAATAAGCAGATAAGCCAAACAAAACCAAAGGGTGTATGAAAAGGCAGAGCCAGAGGCTTGGTCACACTTGTAACTATTATCTGTTGATGTTTGTCCAGCTATTAATGGCTGTCAGCCATGCGTATCTGTGGTCCTTCACTGGGCACCCATTTCGAGCACTGTTCCTCTATATGTTATAGCGCAAATTCAAATCTAGCTGGCTAAACACATTAAATCTAATCAAATATGAGTTAGATAATTGTTTTCACATTTTAAATTAGCTTGATCACTTCAACAAAATGCATTTTATCAGCAAGGATTCAGTGGGAATGTTATGTTATTGCTTTTCATTTAATTTGCTTGTCTTCAGGCATTGTAGCAATTATTGTGTTCACTACATTTTTATTTTTCTCTTTATTATTATCTTAAATATTGGGGAACTTTCTAACTAACCCTCAATACAAGCGGGTGCAGCTTTGTGATCTAATTTAAAATTGAAATACTGTCTGTGAGATGCTCCTAAAGGTATAGTAAGAAATAGTTGAAGATCTTCACAGTCTGTAATCTGGTGTTTATATTTAGTCATGGCTCTGTAAATTGGAACACAAACAAAGTACTGCAGACCCCACACAACAACAATATCTTAACCTTCGCAATGTGTTTTCAATGTGGGGTGGAAGTATTGAGGGGAGCACCTTATGGCAAGGCAGAGGTGTTTTTGTTGTCAACAAGCTTTCTCCAGATTGACTTACTATACCTTTTAAATCTAGCTAAGGCTTCTTGACCTGCCATCACCCAGCCTAGTGACTGAGACCTGGCCGTGACTCGATACAGCACTTTTCTGTAGTTCCTGAAAGGCCGGATTTAATAGCCTCTCTCCGAGGAAACACTTTCCTAACCTTCCTTACCTCACTGATTAGGCCTCGCAGGATTCCCCCAGATAAACTCTCTCTGGCTTCCAAGTGTCTCTCTCTCCCTGGAGTTTTAATTTATGCACGTTGTGTTCCTGACCCTGCTGTCCCTATGGTTTCCTCTGGTCTCGTAGTGACACCAAAAAAACATGTCTGCTCCTGGGGAACTCAAGATGACAGATATACTTCCTTTGTGTTTCACATCATTTATACAACATATATAACCTCATCGTTGTTATTGAGACTAGCTTTTTCGCTTTCAAAAACAAGTAGTCAGACAAGAAGTAAAACTTATGGTTTCCTTCTATCAGATTTTATTATGAAGTTGTGAACAGGAAGTAACCATTGTGACTAATGCTAGCAGTCTTTCCATTTTTGCCAAATGAAGACTCACATTACATATGTCCAGTTATTGTAGGCCCATACTTGTTTAAGTTTGCCCTAACAGCCTAACCGGTTGTCCCTTACTCTTGCCTCTCGCCCCCTCTCTCTCTCTCTATCTCAGAATGACTCCTGGTCAGAGCTGTATTCCTTTGCCGTGTTCAAGGCAATGAGCCACATGCTGTGCATTGGCTATGGTCGCCAGGCCCCAGAGAGTCTGTCAGATATCTGGCTCACCATGTTGAGCATGATTGTCGGGGCCACCTGCTATGCGGTGTTCATCGGCCACGCCACCGCACTCATCCAGTCCCTGGACTCCTCCAGACGCCAGTACCAGGAGAAGGTGACCGTGCCACCACAGACACCACGCATCACCTTTTCTCCACCTCCATGTCTCCCCTTGATCATCCATTCTCCCCTCCTTCACTATCCCCTCCTGGGGACCACACATGAACACAGAGCACAGGCCTAGCCCGTCAAATATGACCTGACCCCCTTTACATACACCTTACTGTGTGCCTTCATGTGGTATTGTACAGTTACATTCAATGTGAAGGCACGTTAGCACAATGTTTCAATTCCAGACTGAGAGCGGTGAGTCATTTATGGTCAAGTATTCCTAACAATGTGTTTGAGTATTTCTGGCTTAACTCAGTATGACATTTGGTTTCAGTGGCCATAAAAGAGTTAGTCCACCTACCAGTGTTTTAATACAAAATAAAGTCTTGATGTACATAGAAAGTAATATACATGATATTACTAGAGATTAACAAAATGCCTTAGGTCTAGAATGAGCCATGTTCGTCTTTATACTGTAACATTAGTTAGCGGTTAGCATTACAGTCTAACATTTAAGTGACAGCCCTGAGTCATATTCCACTTAAGTCATATTCCACCTAAGTACTTTTCCACCTGTCATATTCCACCTGTCATTTTCCATCAGCAATGCCAATGTTTGCAGAGTTGCAGACATGGGTCTGCACACATTGGACATTTTTTTGAGACACAGACATTTTAGTACAGATTCCCTGTGATTGAGGGATGTGGATAATTTTTCCTCTCCCACTACTCTTGGTAAAACCTTTGTATTGGACTTTTAAGGCAGCACTGTTTAAAGTCAACACATTCCTTTGTACAGTGCTGACATTATCAATGTTAATTTCATGCATATTCTTCCAAATTTGACCGGATATCATTGGTAGGCTACAGTATATCTTGCTAAGAGGTTAAATATAGAGGTGTTATAAAATGTACTTGTGTATAAAATGTGTATAGCACTCAGCTCTTGCACATGCCATGGGCTGTGACTGCAAGCGTTCAGCGGCCATATTTGTCTACTTTGACAGTGTCCACCTATTAGCCTCTTAGCTATAAATGGCTCCCCATTAGTGTGGGGATGCTGTGTGTGGTGCAGGCTGCGTTACAGCGGTGCTACACCACAGGGCTTGTGTGTGGCAGCACTGCCGCTCTGTTTCCAAGCAGAGTCCGCTGGGCTGGGGAGTGAGGGGGAGTATCCTTGGCTCCTCGGCAGCCAATCAGGGGCTGCGGGTGTGTTCGGACAGGTAGAGCCAAGTTGCTGGGGGCTGTGTGTGTATTGGGAGGCGACAGGGAGAGACAGAGAAAGAGGATGTGTGTGTGTGTGTGTGTGTGTGTGTGTGTGTGTGTGTGTGTGTGAGACATGATGTCCCTATGGGCAGCAGCAGAATTGATGAGCCAGCAGAGCCGCGTGTCCCAGCCAATGTCGTCCTGAAGGTGACGTGGCAACGATGGCGGGTTCCTACCCCACTCTGTTGGCCCTACGTAGCCATGCTCCTCGCTCTTTGTCCCTCTTCAGACTCTCCCCGATCACTCCCCCCCGCCCTTAATTCTCAATGTGCCCCTTCATCTCCTGAGTGTTTCACCCTGATTGGTCTGCCGCCTATCTGGCAGTGGCCTTTATCTCTCCCTGCTCATCTCCCCTCGTATCCTCCTCCGCCCCTCCCCCCCCCCTCTCCTGTGGGTGTCCTTGAGAGGTGAAGTGCTAACCGCGCTGCTACAGGGAGGAGTGGGTGGGGGAGGGGCAACCTGTGTGAAGAAAAAAAAAAACAGAAAGGCCTTGCCGCATAATATTCAGGGGCAGTCGGTGTGTTGTTCTATGGACATGATTTACAGTGATTATGTGGTCGAGTTAACATCTCTCTTTTGACACCTTTGGTTTCTCTCGTGCCCTGGATGTTCTTATTCATTGACATTATCGTCATGCTTGTTTGTTGGTTTGTTTGTTTTTAAACCAGCGCTAGGCATTTATTTGCCTTGCGTTTGAGCCGACCGGTTGTCTGCTTCTTGGGCCCGCCTTCTGGGGCTCTGGATGTGAGGCTGAAGCCTGGGGTTCCCTGTGTGTGGCTCTCCTGTTAAGAATGGCTTCTCCCACTAGAGGTTGACCTAATGGAGCACTCAGCCCATCTTAGAAATGGTCTCTCATCCATACCCTTTGCTCCTTAATGGGAGAATCTGGTATTAAACAGTGTACAGAGGGCATATACTGTGTTTTCTAACTGACGTAAAGGTTAAATCACACTACAGTAGAAGGGGACTTCATATGAATGCCCGCTGTGATTGAGAGTAGCAATGTCATTTGTTTCGTTCTTGAACAATCTGTTTTTAAAACACGTTAGCACTATTAATGTCGATCTCAATATCTAAAATGAGTCAAATGTAGAGATGAATTGATGCTGCTATCCACTTACCGTATTTAATTTGAAAGACTCAGGCTTCAACAATAATGCGACTTCATCCTATTGTGTTTTTGCTGAGGCCAGGGCATGTCTGCACAAATCTTTCTGGCTAGATTGAAGATATTTCCTCGTGCTGCTCTGTGTGGATTAGTGTTTGATCTGAAGACGCGTTAAGAAACGTCCAGAATAGAAAGTGTCAGGGAGGCTGTTACTGATGCCACTGCGTCTGGATAAATGTGTTATGCCTCTGAGTGAATCCAATATCCAACTTTCTTTGAGCGAATTAGCAGAATATGTCAGCTGGGGTTATTTGCATTGTAGCATTAGTGTGGTGCTAGTAATGCTAGCAAAGCTGCGAGGAGATTAATTAAAAAAGGATAACCACTGTCAAGCAGAAATACTGTGTGTAAATACAGTCATCATGGTTCACCCGGAGATCAGACACAGATTGTAATTAAACTACATCATCATACAAGATAGAGAAATGCAGCAACTGTAAGAAATGCAGACAGTACATGTTTTGCAACGTGCCATGTGCGTCCCATGCATTCCTTAACCTATATACTGTATATATATACTGTAGTTCCACGGTGCATAGAATAGAGCCATCAATGTTAACATTAAGTTGCAAACACAATGGTCAAGTCTCTAGTGTTTCAGCAGGCGACCATAAAGCAGACCTGCTGTGCTGGTCTACAGCCTGGGTAGTAAATTCAGATAGCTAGACAGCAATCAGACAGCAGAGCGGCATGACGTGCCTGGATACGAGATTGTTTTCCACCGTCTGCACAAAGCAGTGATCTGTCTTCTCTCTGTCACAGATCCACATCCATTACCCAGGCAGATAGGCGTCAGCGCTGCCTGCCCACAGCTGTAGGAAACAAACACATTTCATTGAGTTATGTCGAAAGATTCTCAAAGACGTCACTGATGCACACAATGAAATCACCCCGCGCCCTGTACTCGTTTCATCTTGACGCCAGGATTTTATTAGTTGCTTGAAGGCCTTCATTTCATTCATCCAGACTCGTATTGTTAGCAGAAGACACACGCTGCGTAATTCTTCTCGCTGTGTACATTTCTGAATGTGAAATAGATAAGACAAGCGGGGACTTTGTGCTGTCTGATATGCCTCTCCACTGCGACTGTGTTCTAATGTAATGAGGGGATTTAGCCGGGATGTAGTCAATGAATTATACATCCACATGGTCATCTGGGATAAACCCAAATTAGAATTTCTCGCAGAGATGTTGAAAGCTGAGGGGAAAGGAAGGAATCAATAGAATGAAGCAACTGCTGTAGACAGACCAGGAAAGAAAAAACTAAAGATGAATTGTGAAGTTTGCTTTCGTCTGTAAAAGAAAACAAATCCATGAGTCATAGAGAGCAGCGTGCATAGCATGAAAACTGTGGACGGCGCATTATACGGCAGCACACATGGCCAGTAGAGTGAACATTTGGATGTTAGTTGTTTTCCTTGACACCTAATCAATTATAAAACGATGGAGGGTTTCTCACGTGAAGTAAATAAGTAATCATGTTGAGTAATGTATTGCTATCACCAGCTGTGGTCTTAACACACGATGAAGGTGGAGTAAAACGGGTGCTAGCGGAGAATGATGTAGAACAATGGAACTTGATCTAGTTTTGAACACCTTCAGGATGAGAAGAAGAAGAAGATGAAGAAGGAGGAGGCCCACTTGTCTGTAGGATATTGAGGACTTGTGTTGTATAATTCCATCAGATCTTCTCTTGCCGGGTAATTCAATAATTGATTAAAGCCAATTATTTTGTGTTTAATCAATGAAGTTTAAGGTTGAGTCAAGTTATTACTTATTACTGGAGATACTTCATTTAGATTATTGGAATTTAAAAAAAGAGTTTCTAGAGTTTATATAAATATGTAATCATAGTGTTACTCACTTCTCCTCTGAAGTACTGGATATGGAATTAACGGGGAAAGTGATGCATCAATGAGTAACAATAGATTTAATAGTGTACTTGATCATATTAATATCATATAACAGTGTAAGATATAAAGGTTATTTGATTGCTTGACATTTTAGCATATTACTGCAGCCATGTTTTATCTCTGGAAAGCCAAGTTTTTTGTTGTCGAGACTACTGGGAAATAAATGTTGTTGTCCTGCCTGGAGGATGAATGACATGTTTGTGTTTTATTGTTTGAGACAAGGAAAATATATCCTCTTATTATTCTGTGTGCTGGAGTGTGTGTGTGTGTGTGTGTGTGCACATGCACAACACTGCACTGCATGTATACCAGGTTTGTTGATGCATTGGTTTTCATGTAGGTCCCTGCATGAACATTGGGAAGAAAATACAAAATGTAAGGACATCTGGCAACTGTGTGTATCCCTAGGGGAGAGAGAGGGGGCTTAAACCCTTACCTGGGCTTTGTCACTTAATGGCACTTGACAGTCAGGAGTCAAAGTTGCGTTTGTGTATATAAAACCTATGAGGAAGAATCTCTATAAATCTCCATAGTGTCCAGTCTAATGCTTCATTGCTAACTGTGTTGCTCTCGATTGGTTTCTACTGTCTCCTAGAGGCCTGTACTCAATAAAGATCATCTTGTTTATAGCGTGTCATTCTTTGCGGTATAATGGTGGACGAAATGAACTTTGCATATACGTGAATAATATAAATGAATTGTATAGTGTCAGATACACATTCCACATACAGTATTGATCTGACATTGGATTTCTACACAGGTTTCTTACCAATTGACTGCTAAATGGTGTCTGCTCATGTACTATTTGTAAAGAGCATATGATTAGCATTGGCAAAATGCTGTTGAATTATAATAGCTGAGATATTTCTTATAACTTGTCAATTCTAAACAACATTCATTGGGTTATTGTGGCATGTGATGTTTGTCTAAATATCTTGATTAACACAACATAACGTCTGCAACCTGCACCTAGAGACGTACTGTATATAGGCTACAGTGTATATGTAAGCATGTTAGCATACAGAACAACAATACATCAATTCCTATCCCCAAAAGAAAAAAATAAATGGTGTTAATAACAAGTTTTGCTGGGCAAAATTATAGTTATGAGATGCATTTGCAGTTATGAGATAATAGATATTCATTGCTTCATTAGCTTAACATTCTCACCCACTTAATTCACTACGCTAATTACATTAATCTCACAATGTCTGTCTTTAACTCCCCCCCCCCTCCTCAGTACAAACAAGTGGAGCAGTATATGTCCTTCCATAAGCTCCCTGCTGACTTCAGACAGAAAATCCATGACTATTATGAGCACAGATACCAGGGCAAGATGTTTGACGAGGAGAGCATCCTGGAAGAGCTCAATGAGCCTCTAAGAGAGGTATGGAACCATGTTGTATGGAGCCTCTGATCTGTCTCCCTGTTACTTCATGGGTTTGCATTTGATTCTGCTGTGTGTTCCATCTGTGTCTGTTATTTCACCTCTATGATTTTCACCGGCCCCTCGTTGTGTTCGTCCAATGGTCTGTCTTCCCTGGTTTGACATCATGGCTGCGTTCCAATCGGCTAGTAGTTCCTAGACCACACAGGGTATTCAGCCAGCATGTCAATATGCATGCGAGCTCCACTTCTCAGAGAACTACTAGGCTATCAGAACGCAGCACGTGTGTATGTATAGCGTTTCCTCAGTTGTTTGTGCGTGCTCCCTGGATGCTAATATTTACCCTGTGTTGTGTGTTTGGGTCCATTCCACACTAGCAGCTTTACGCATACACTGCATTACATTGCACTATACACAATGCATACTGGGACCATACACAGCAAGGACGTAAGACACTCTCACGTTCCACAGTACATTGATGGTAATAGTCATGAATGGTTAACTTATCACATGTTGAAATGCTTTTAGAATTTAATCTTATTATCTGATTATAAAAAGTATTTGAAAATGTGTCCTGATAAGGTTTACATGACCAAACAATTGTTAAATTACAGTGTAACTTATTGCCATTACAGTTCAAGCATATGATCAAAAGTACATATACACTTCAGTCAAAATATACAAATATAGAAACAGTACAAAATATACAAAGCAATATTGCTGTTTGATTTGTATTGATTAGTTATTTGCAATGGGTTTATACTAAGACAGATTTTGATATGTTTTAATTTCAGGAAATTGTCAACTTTAACTGCCGTAAACTGGTGGCATCAATGCCGCTCTTTGCCAATGCTGAGCCGAACTTTGTGACAGCCATGTTGACCAAGCTGCGTTTTGAGGTATTTCAGCCCCATGATTACATAATAAGGGAAGGCACCATTGGCAAGAAAATGTACTTCATCCAGCATGGAGTCTGCAACGTCATCACTAAAGGCACCTTAGGAATGAAACTCTCTGACGGCTCTTATTTCGGAGGTAGGATTATTTATTTCAAAATGATTCTCTTGTTGGGGGCTTTTATACACTCTGCAGATCCAAGGGTTATCAAGGAATTACTACAGAAGCATTATAGTCACTGAAAAAACGTATTATAACTGGCCATAACTTTGAATCTATACATTTTGTTCCAACTGCTACTTCTATTTCCCTATTCTATTTCTTCTATTTCCCTATAGAAATTTGCTTATTGACACGAGGTCGGCGTACTGCCAGTGTTCGGGCCGAGACCTACTGTCGGCTGTACTCCCTGTCTGTGGATAACTTCAACGAGGTCCTGGAGGAATACCCCATGATGAGACGAGCCTTCGAGACTGTGGCTATCGACCGATTAGACCGCATTGGTAACACTACCCTTTTTAGAGGACAATTTACATAACAGCTGAGATAATATTTATCATAACGCATTAATCTTATTATTAAGTTACTATTATTATTATATTAAATTATTGTTATTATGATATATAAAATAAATTTCCATTTTAATTTGCTGACAAAGAGAGGCGATGTGCTATGCAACACTTTCCAAAATATCAGTAAAATAGGCAGTAAAAGGAGCTGAGCTGCCTTGAAAATCACAAAGGGACACTGTAACAATAGACGGAGGGACATTGTGACACCTCTCTTTTCCTTGGGGCTTGTTACATTCCATGACATGTTCTCTGTTCCCCTGCCTCCACTCTCACGTTGCTTTCCCGTTTCCCCATCATCTCTGCTTCCCGTCACTAATGTTCCCCTTCTGCTCCTGAACAGGGAAGAAGAACTCCATCTTGACGCACAAGGTCCAACATGACCTCAACTCCGGCGTGTTCAACAACCACGAGAACGAGATGATCCAGGAGATCGTCAAGTACGACCGCGAGATGGTGAAGCTGGTGGATCTGCAGCGGCCGCGCGCCATGTCCATGACCACTCCCTCCATGGGGGGCATGTTTGCCCCGCCAAGCCAGCCCCCGTCAGGCTCTGCCATCGCCACCCTCCAGCAGGCCGTGGCCATGAGCTTCTGCCCCCAGATGGCGAACCCCCTGGCGGGACCGAGCACCCTGCAGTCTCCCAGGATGGTACGGCGGTTCCAGGTGATCCAGAACTTGTCCAGCCCGGTTTCCATGTCTCCCCTTCAGCACCAGCCTCCGCCGGGCCCTGGGGGGGCTTTCGGCGTGGCCGTCTCCAGCCCGCCCATCCAAAGCCCCCTGGCCGCCCAGGGACGGACCTTCCAGTACATGGGTGCGGGGCCCTCTGGCTCCCAGCTGTCCCTGGTGCAGCACCACGCCCCCAGTCCCAACCAGACCCTGCAGAGGCCCGTCTCACACAAGAGCGCCCACCCCCAGCACGCAGGCAGCCTGAGCCAGCATGCCCGGGTCCTGTCCGCCTCTCAGTGTTCCCTTCCCCAGGAAGGGGCTCTCCAAGCGGTCCCCAGCCCGCCGGCATCCACCCGCACTTCCAACACCTCCATCGGCCCCCCTCAGCCCGGCCCGCCTGGTCCTCCGGGGGTGGGAAGGTCAGCGGGAGCTGCGCAGAGAGTGGCGTTTTCCTCTACGCCTCCCCCCGGCGGCCCTGCTGGAACTGGGGCTGCTGCCGCTGTTGCTGGAACGGGGCCTCCGGACTCTGGAGTCCCCAAGAAGGATTCCATCGTCAGCCTTCCGGAGCTAGACTCTGCCAGATCCCGGCTGTCTTCCAATTTGTGACCTCTGGCAGAGCGCTTCAGGAGGAAGACCTTTTCCTTTTTGTGTGGAGGAATCCAAGTGTTCTAGGTCAGCCTGGCTGATGTTGGAAGCCTGCTTTCCGACCAATAAGCTCCTGTCCACAGCACCAGTTGTAACCATGACGACTGGATGCACTGTGTGCCAGTGTCAGAGAAAAGAGCAACTCAGAGACTCGTTGCTACAAGGAGTTGCTAGACAATTAATAGTAATAGTAACTAAGGTGGAACTGGTCTAGTCTACTGGGCCACTGCCTTTAGTCTTAGTATCACCCCTAACACTGCTTCCAAACACTTATATATCTGTCTTTACTGTAAAGATATGGAGAAAAGTATAATTAATGTAACTGTTGCATACTGTGTAGAATTCATGCAATGCAATCTAGCCGGAGCTGGACTTGAAAAATTTATATCAGGGACTTGTGGTCAAATGACAATTACATTTTACACTTTCAAAAAGTGTTTTGGGTGTAATTTTTCTGGATAAGCTGCCGTAGCAACAGAACACATTGCTCTTCATATCATTTAAAATAATAGTGAATAGTGTTTTAGACCGCTGGTCGATCTTACATCGATGTGTAAATAGTAAATGAAAGAAGAAAAAAAAATCCTGAAGGGTATTATCTTCATCGTATCTATCTAAACCAAAGTTGAGCTGGAACACAAAGTCTGGTTGTGTCTGTATCAACTTAAAAAGAAACATAGCAGAAAAATGCCATTTATTTAACTGCCTTGATTGAACATTAGAAGCCATAAATTTGGTTTGTGTGTATGTGTATACATGTGTGCGTGTGTGTGTGCGTGCGTGCGTGCGCATACATTTCTGATTCACATTATATTTTTAAAATGGAATGGGCGCACACTTTCCACACTGCTTTGTCAGGCATGGTTGGGTTGATGTGGCGCAGACACAGTTACAAACATCTCGGTGGTCTAATAAGGCATAGGATATACTGATTGGATCCTTGAAGGCAAATGTGGTTGAATGGTCTGAGCTTTATCGAAGGGAACCATTTCTGATCCATACTGTGCTCCTGCTTTTTATTTTTTCCGAACTACATGCAATATAATTCTGCAATACTCTACCCCGCCTATATATAAATATATATGAATATAAATATCTAGTCATATACTGTACTGTACAGGACGTTTCATTTGTATTCCTTTTCTTAATGTGAAACATTGAACAATCTAGCAGCTATTGTGGCTACACCCACCCCAACCCCGTTATACTTGTAATATTGTCCATTCATATACAACTCTAAGAGAGAGCTAATATTGAAGGTTTGGTGGGATTGGACAATATGGGGCAGGAGTGCCCCAACATGTAAATAGATAATCAGCTATGCCTCCATACTCCATGTCACACAGCAGTTAAATGAATGTCTTAACGTTTAGACGCTGAGTCTCTGATTATAGAATAATCCAATATGATTTACTTATCTCGCTGAATGTATGCCAATATGAGACGGGAGGACAGCTATTCAGACATAAACTGCCGTGTAAATAAAGAGACAGAGGTTTAAGCAGGTGCGTAGCATCAGTCGGGGATGGGTCAGTGGACTTATATTGTATGACAATAGCTGTGGGTGGGTGTGTGTGTATGTTACGTTGTCACACATCCTACCCCCAGCAAGACACCTTACTGTTCATTTGTTGTGTGTGTGTGTGTGTGTGTGTGTGTGTGTGTGTTTGTGTGTGTGTGTGTGTGTGTGGGGGGGGGGGGGGGGGTTAGCAAGAGTATGTCATGGAGCACATATGTCGCGCTATGACCTTAATCACTTGACCACTATGATCTAAAATGAAAATAAATGCTCTAATATCGCGGAGTGGCTGTACGGACGGAACGTTAAAATAGGGAGTAAATATAGGCAGCTGACCCATCATGTAAATGCAAACACCTCGTACAACTTTTCCCCAGCTCTGATTTTTATCAATCTAGAGCCCAACTGTAAAAAAAATAAATAAATAAATAAATAAATAAATCAATGTTATGGACATTTCACTCAGGTTTGTTACCTTTCCTGAGAGACTTATCGATTGCTGGAGCATTTGATTCATGAGGTCTAGTCTTTCATTATCAAATTTTTTTATTTAACCCTGCCGAAACTCTCCCCTTGAAATTTGATTGGCTTAAAAAGACAAGGGGGTGGTAAGTCAATAACCCATATGTGATAACAGACCTCTCCTGTTGCCTGCTGCCATTTTGTTTTCATCACTTTTCAATCTTGAAACAAGGTGATTGTGTTTATTCCAAGGGCTTCATTATGTCGCTTGTATCCCTGGGTAATTGTCATTGTATAGTTTATGTTCAATCAAAACATGCACTATATTGTCAAATATTGGGTGCATTTGAAACCCAACTCATCAGCATCACAGTAATTTTCTATTATATTGTGTTGTTGTTTTTTTCGTGTGAGAAAGGTACATTCTTAAATGCCAATATGATTATGAATGAATTAAGTACATATGTGTGAATAATCCTTGTGTGCTTCAAAAGCAGTTGGTTCCCTTCTCTAATCCTTTGTGCTGATACCAGAGTTTGCCCTGTTAAGCTGCTACCAGGACTGTGCTGATATTATTTGAATGGGTCCACAGTCTTCGAGGGCATTAAGTGAGAGTTAATAAGTGAATGTTTCAGGCAATATCAGGCACTGTCTCTGTTTTCACCACCAAGAGTTTCATCCATCCAGTCAAATAGCCTTGTACGTAATTCACTCCCGCCCCCCAATCAATGACATCCCTGACCATTAGATCAGCACCATGCTCTTTGAGCCCTCAGCCATGAGATTAACATTGTCTCTAACTGCATACGTTGTCTGTTGCTGTCTGTTCGTGTCCTGAGTGTGTTATTTCAGCTGGCAGTAGGTTGGTGGTGATCGTTTTGTGTGCACCTGTATGGCAGGGGGCTCAAAATCACATGGCTTTATGGTTCTGCTTCTGGACCATGCTGTGAAGTGGGATCCAAATATCTCCGCTGTTTGACACTGACTGACAATTCAGAGTCTCCACTTTCCCAGCATATCCTACTTGCCGTCCCAGATATTGAGGGTACTGAATGCCTTGGTGTTGATGTCTTAGCAAATCAGGGTGGTCTTTTGTGATTTACTTTTTATTTTGTATGTGCTCTATGCACATAGACTGTATATACCTTGTGCCTAGTAGATCTAGTTTCCACATAGTCTATTTTGTGGTATGTACATGCCTGTGAAATGCAAATATGTGTTTTTATTTTCAACTTGCAATATATGTACAAACAAATAGCCGAAGATTAGTATTTCTGAATTAAAATGACAATGTCAGTATATATAATTTTCCCTCATTTGGGAAACACAAAATTGCACATTTCTGTTGGTTTGAGCCTTCCAACACCATGCGCGCTGTACTTTGGACTCATTTCCTGTACATGTGGTATACAAAGAGCTGCGAGGCACATTGTTGCGTTTTTACCACAAACATACTGCTAGGTGGGACATTTTCTACAGAGGAAATGCTCGTGCTGGCCTTCCGTGGATCTGGGTGGTCTAGACATTAGCATAGATTCTTGTAGACATTTGCTGAGATGTTCATTGCACAAACGTCAAAATAATAGAAGTGATGTTGAAGAGGTGCCTGTAAAAGAACATGAAATGTAAACAACACTATGCTGCACACAGGGTGAAATACAGTATCTTTCTGCCACCTATGCTGAACAGGACTCTCTGAAGCTGGTAATACACTGATTTGATAATTGACACAAAAGCAATCTATCGAAGACTGTGAATTTGGCCTCAGGGCCTCGGGAGTTCTAAGATGGACTCCTGATTGATTGTGTTACATTGTCAAGATATAGCAAACTGCATGCTTATCATTTCCTTCTCTGAGCAGAATGCTCTATGTGATTCTTAGTGGGACCTTCGAAATCCAGACTGTGTACCAACTGTAAGATTATTTGACTTATAGCGTAACAATTATACCTTAGTGTTGTTGTAGCTATTGTAGCCTGCTTAGCTTACCTAAGCCTTCTTTCCGCTTCAGGACTGTGTTGTGTGTTTGAGTTTGTATATGCGTGTGTTCCTGTGCCTTTCCTTCTACTCTTGGTCCCACTTGAGAATCAGTGGTTCGAAGCCCATGCTACCGACACTGAGAGTGTTAAACGTTTTTTATTTGGGCTCATTCTGCTCATAGTGCTCTTAGCAAAGACTAGCACATATTAGTAGCATTCCATAGCCTGCACACGACAGTGTAGGTGTCCTTATGCCTGGACAGGTGATACCAGCACCAAGGCAACAGCACAGTTCTTTGAGACAGTGTGTGTGTGTGTGTGTGTGTGTGTGTGTGTGTGTGTGTGTGTGTGTGTGTGTGTTTTCTCTCTCTGCATGCCGGTCTGCAACTACTTCAGACTAGGCTTGGCTTTCGCAATAAGAGACTTCAGTTTCACTTTCAATGGTTCCAAAATCCCATAACCTTAAGAGTTGTCTAAGTTGATGTCTACAGTTCAGGTCCAAATCATAACCTGGCCTATACTGGTACTAAAAGGGATCTGAGTGATCCTATATTACAATCTGGTTAAGGTATCCAGCCTGTGCTGTGGCATGTACTGGTAAGGTGCTGGTTTGGACCTGGATCCCAGGCTTTCTTTTCCACCACCTCTGCTGGTCTAAAACCATATCATTATGGTCTCTCAATAAGCTGGTCTGTCAGTCAGTGGCAATGTTGCTTAAGCGTTCCTAACAAAAAGGATTAATTGTTGTGCAATAAAAAGATGAGCGCATTGGCCTACTTCCCCGAATGCTGACTTTTCATTGATTGGTGCTTGATTTCATTGTCTTTCACAAGGTTATTACCTTTACAAAAAAGTGTGTTATTTTGACAGCAGTGTGAGAATTGAGTATAAGCATGCCTTTGAATTAATTCTGGAGTCACAAGCTATTTAAGTAACGGTCACACACACCGCATAGGGGCTTACACACACCTCCCAAATCCTAGTAAATCAAATGGCAACGCCCCACTCTTCCCGGTGGAATCTATGCCTCTCATGTTCTCTCTCTGCAGACGGCAGCTATGATGCATTTGCGATGAGCTGTCTGCTCTGCGTGCCAGAGCTTTTAATTTGTGTGCGTACGTGTGTAGGCTAAAACAAGGAAGTGTGTATCTGTGTGTAAACCTGTGACTCTGCTAGCGCATACTAACACTGCATTTTTAAAATATTTTATTTATTTAATTTTCTCCCTCTCTCTTATTATATAGGGCATACATGAAGTCACAACAGAGAGAGTGTCGGTGTGTGTAAATGAGTGGGTGCGTGGGTGCTTGCGTCAGAGAGGAGGGCAGTTCAAGGACACACTCCTCTGTCAGCCCAGTAACAGCAATACAGTACATACCCCCACCTTCTCTCGCTCTTTCTTTCTCTGTCTCTGTTTCCCCCGTTTGCCTCCACGACACAGACTCCGCTCTTTTCTGTATTCGTCCGCATAGATCTAGCCAGATTGACAAGACTGAGTTGGACATGGAGCGTTATCACGTTTTACTCATTTGCGTCGAGGCGTTGCGACAAAACACAGGCGCGGACCTGAGGCGCACTTGCGCTGTTTTACCTTTTACCTTGACATGATGACATTATTGCCCTCCAATCTTTCTGATATTTCGATACTCTCTCTCTCTCTATATTCATTTCCGTGCAAGTTTATGAGTAAGCTGTACGTGCATAGTTGCTGAAGGCAGATATTAAAGCCCCAAGTAAAATAATACACGGGTACACAGGTGGGGCATGTTTCTAAATGGTGCTTGCACCGCAGTGCCGTCTATGGCAGCGGGTTGTCCTACTTCCATTAATCACCAGCTTCTCCAGTCTACCCCACAGGCTGTTACCCTCCAAGGGGGGAATCATCTTATGTAGCGTATTTCCCGGTATTCTCGTCCTTGTCCCATTCACCTCTTTTCACGCCTTCTGTTCCATGTCTGGGAGGAACACGTACTTCTCCCCAGCAGGCTTTTCCTGCTGGCAACACACGGAGCTGCGTGTTGGCAAGCGAACCACAGTTTATCTGTTGGTATTCTTGAGCCATTTGGGGCTACAGTTGAGAATATTTACAATAATAGATATGTCTAGTCCCCGCCCCCCACATACACACACCCACCCACACACACACATACATACAGATCCTCCCGTCATGTCTTATCTTTCATCTCTGTTTTGGTGGCCAGAAATATTACTCTCATCTGTCTCTATCAAGCAAGACTTGTCCAAAGAAGGAACACAGTCCAAATGTAAATGTCAGGGTTAGCATTTGGACCCTGCTGTGAGGCCATCATGAATGAGTCAGAAAAGGGTGTGTGTGGGGAGGGGGGGGTAGGGGGGGGGGGGATGGATTGTGGTGGTCCATGAGGCAGCTGATGACATCACAGCTGTGGGAGCGTTAGCTGTGGCAGAAGGTGAGGAATTCATCAAGCAAAGGGAGTCAACAGACATTACATGACATTGCTGGAGAAATATAGTTGATATTGTAACTTGATGAAAAAAATAAGCCCCTCTCCCTTCAATGCCATAGGGTGCTTCCTCATAAACTCCGCCCCCCAAATTGGACAAGCATTGCCACGGATGGGATAGTGCGGTCTGCACCACTTTGTTTGTGTTCCCATTTACAGAGCCACGGCTGTGTAGAAACACCATCAGCATGCTCAGAATAGGCAGCTGATGGACCATGATGTTCTCTGAATTTTACAAAAAGTGTATTAGCCTACAATTGCCCTTAAGGGTTTCTTTTAATGTTGTACTTGTTATACTGGACTCCAAGAATGTAATTTGGAGGCAAAACTATTTGTTTTTCTTGAATTGCTTTAAACTGACTTTTTAAGGACAGCGACCTCTTGCGAATCTAGCAAACACATCCACACTAATCTTCAATCACAGCCATTCTGTAACGCAACAGTATGCGTTAATACCCAGTGTAGAAACAAGTGACGTGGGCGTATAGTCATCCAGTTACATTTTGCCACAGAACCAAGACGTTATGGAGTACACTTAAATATTTAACCTTTAGTCATGATATACTATATAACGGTGCTTTTATTGTCACATACACATACAGCATTGACTGGAGAGTGAACCTGGCATGTTTTTGAGTAGTGGGGGAAACCCACTCACTTCACTTGGAGAACATGCAAACTCCACACAGAAAGGCTGGGGAGGACCAGGGTTCGAAGCCGGAACCTTCTTGCTGTGAGGTCACAGTGCTATTCACTGGGCCACCGTGTTGCCGGTGTATTTTGATGTATATTACACAACATGTTCTACCCTGAAACACATACAACTGATGGGAACATACACACCGTTGTTTTTACCAGAGCATCCATGTCATTTAACAACATATGTTGTGAAAGGCACTGTGTTAGCAGCCAGTATGTCGTAGAAACCATAACGGCCCTACCACTGAATATAATAAAAAATAGTTTATCTCGTGCATGCTCATAAGATGCAATAATAAGCACAGTATGATTGAGTATTGATCGTTTTAATTAAATATTATACACACACAATGCCCTGCAACTGTGTAATGTGATCCTCAATGCGCTGAACAATTGTTGTAATTTTCCACATAACGCTGCAATATACTCAATGAACCCCAGTCCCATGGAGAAGGTGCTGGGACATTATGAGGTGAGTACAGCCACAGCAAGGGCAAACACACTGAAGGTGGAACGTAGTATACAGCGTGTGCTAATGTGGTGACAATTCAGCAAATTACACCCATATCGTGTGAGGAGGGTATATTAATGATAACGATGATACAGTATTTAACCCCTTGATGCCTGAATATATTTCCAATAATAGAAAAAAAATGTTTTTGTGTGTTTTTGCTTTCAATGTGATTTGAATTTAAGAAATTATATATATTTTTTTTTTAGGTATGATCCAAATTAGGGACACATGGTGGAAGCCAAATCGCATTTGATGCACCAAGTTCAGTTTGGCTTCCGCCGAAGCCTCGGTGAAGACCCAGGTGGGAGGGACCACGTGGCATTTTGGCCGACCCGTGGTGCACAAAAATCAGCTTGGGATCCAGATATTACGGCCGTATTTAGCCATTCTGGATGGAAATCGTTAAATCACTTACAAAATATTACTCACATGAGGTTTTTTCCAAAAGTGTTAGCCGTAGAAGCAAACAATAAGATGGAACATATGTTTTTATCTTAGCATAACTTAAGTCCTTTAGCACAATTTCGTCATACATGCAGCCTTAAAAGCACATGGAATTATACAACAATAAGCTTCCTTGAACGGGGTGTAGTTCGCACATGGGCCGGTCCTAGGAGAAACCAGTAAAAAGATTCCTACGTATGCACTGAACATGCACAAACCGGAATTGGGGGAAAACATACGCTATCTCGGCTGCAGTCTGACTGGAACCCGTGTGTGGCGAATATGCCTCAATCGGCGTCAAGGGGTTAAGTTGAATTCATATAGTGCTTTACATTTATCGAGGCTTTGTTGAAGCCAGGCAAGCACATATAATAATGTACCATATCTGTGGAGAAAAGTGGATAAAGTGGAGAAGCTCTGGCTGCTGGGTTGCTTCGTGAGCAGCTGGCCTGAGCAACATGCTACGCATCTGCTCCGATAAATGCTTCCCATTACCATCGACCCAGAAATGTCCACGGAGTCCTGGCCAAGAGAGAAGCAGGGGACGGGAGGGGAGGAGAGAGGAAGCAACAGGGATGCAAAACACAGTTTTAAAAGCGACGTAGAGAGGAGCAGGAAAGGTGACGTGATAAAAGTGCAGAGCGTCACTGCTGCATTTTGTGAGCTCTACATCCCTGTCAGTGAGTCTATGTTTGGTGACAGGAAGTTAAAGCCGTCATGACATCTGCACTGATAGCTTCCCCTATTGTGCAGACACACACATTGTGAGCCGTCGAGTGATATGGTGAAAGCCACAAGAATGGTCCAGCTTCTGATTCATCTCATCTGTTCTGCTCTGCCAAGGTCTGTACTCTAGGGTCTATTCATCGGAGTACACTAGCACACATAAGGCCTACAAACTACAGAAAAGTCATTATCTAAGACCGACCAGTTCTGTAAAATGGGATTTAAGCTACCATTCAACATGGAATAGAATAGAATGTAATCTATTAATCATGAATCATGCACTGTGAGATATACAGACTGATTTGTGAGATATTCAGACTAGCGATCGCTAGAAACAATTCAAACAAATGTGCTCGCTACACTAGCTCAGTGCAGTATTGAATGGATATATACAGTATATTTAAATACTTAGGAGTCTGAATTGAAATTAAATTCAAACGTTCATAGATACGCAACTGCAGAGCTTGTGTTCACTAAAAACAAATGTTCTGGTAAATATGTTATTTTAGTGTGGCATGCACAACATTACATTTCAAGTACCTTAGGGGTTTGCAATGAAACTTTGCTGATTACCTGTCATTTTATTGTTGTTCTGTTAAATCCTTTTTAAAAGTGGTAGTTGCATCAGCCTTGAGTTTTTTATTTTTTAAGTCACAGTCTATTTATGGCATGCATTACACACGCCGAAACAATATCATTAATTGTTTCCATTAGCAGGGAAACAAGATTCCACATATTGATTAGAAGGTCATATCTGTGCTTTTGAGAGTGGCTACAGATGCTTTGTTTGCATCTACGTCACAAGAAAAGGAGAGCAGAGAAGAAAACAATACCCAAGACAAACTGCTTGTTGCTGTGACCCTTAACAGGGTGTTTAATTTGGGGTGTGCAGGTCTTAATGCTCTGGTAAAGCACGAGGCCGAAGCCTAGCCTTTGCTGCTCTGTCTGTGCTCGGCTATGTGACCATAATCACTAATACACTGCTCTCGTGGCCTTGCTCTGCTACATTCAGTAAATGGGCTAATTCTCCAGCGGTAATATTCATTGGTCCTGGAGAAGATTGATTACTGGGTTAGGCATTTCAAACAGTCCATTGTGTTTGAGCGTGAAGTTAAATGGGCCCACAGTCCAATCGCCAAGAGGATAGTGGATCCCTGCAGCATCCATTGCCGTCACATAAAACACCCCAGGGTTCTATGAACATGTCCTTCAGAGCTATGGTGATAAACACAACAATCCAATTCAGGCTGCTGGCACTGTGGGAATTTATTTGTTCATTTTTACCCAGAAATACATATTACAGGAAGACAAGATGCCTATTTTGTATTGCCATGATGAACCCATATATCTGTGATCCAACTGAAACAGTCTAATAACAGCAAGCCTGTTTTTTGTCACACATTTCTAATCCCAACCACCGTCACAACATCATGCCAAGGGAACAGCTTGTTCCCATGGCATGCAATTCATGCTAACTCTCTTCATGTATTAATTTATAAGCATCCTTTACTCTATTGGCCTTCATCACTTCCCTCTGTCTTCCATCAGACCAGCACTAATATGACAACCTCTCATGCCACTGTAACACATCTCACACACGCTAACAAACACACGCACACACACACACGCACACAAACACAGAGTGTGAGTAAGTCGCATGACACACTGGTTGTGCGCACCATTGACCCTCCCATCAGAATTTCGGATGTGAGGGTGTTAAAAGAGCACTCCTCGATTTGTGTTATACTTACACCACAGGTTATCTACCCCTCCGTCTTACAGCAACACACACACACGTTTAGACATTTATACAGTGGGATTGGGAAATGTGTAATTTTCAAAACTCATTTTAGGCTCAAACCTGACTTTATGCTCATTATTCTGAACATGTCAATTCTGTATGTCAGAACACTGACAAAAAAATACAAATTCATAATTCTCCATGTTCCGAATATATCTAAAGTGTAAATGCACCCTTGCTCTAAGCCTGACTCCGCCACATCAACGTTTGAATTTGAACATTTGAATTTGATGACATATGAGGGTACTAAGTGTATCGATGTAAACCAGCCAGGTCCAGGGGTGATTTTTAACGGATACGACGTGTAGTTCTGTGTTCAGCCCATAAAATGGCGAATTTGATAAAAACAGGAATTTCGTCCATATTACAGTAACACCAGCATTGATGTGTCTGATCACAGATCAGTCCTTTTACCTCCTTTACAAGTCATTTTAGGGTGCAGTTACCCTTTAAAATAGTAATGGCATAGTGGTTACGAAACAATGGAAGAAAAAATATCCGTCTGTATGTATAAGTTTCTGGAGTTGAGGGCTTGACGAAAGTTAAATTCTGCTTTGTATGTAGACTCACACTGTCTCACCCGCATATTCAAGTGGCTATCATGTACCATAGGTCAATAATACATATAGTAATGTTGGATGACATTTTACAGTAGACATGTATTGTATTTTGAAAGTATTTCATGTTGAAAGATGTGTGATAGACGCAGTCAGCATTACGTAGGATGACAGCCAAGCCAGAGCCTCTTCCATCCTCAAACAGCGCCATGTATGGTCTATTTCTGTCCTGGTGTCTCTGGGCTCAGCAGTGTGAGGAGATGTCTCTGATGTCTCTCTTTGCACTGCACTGAACAGACAGCTCTTGAACAGGAAATATGCATATTCCACTACCTTTCAGGATATTCCACATGTAATATCGCTCTTGTAACAGTACATTCTGTTATATTTAGAACAACGTATTATGGCTCAATATGGAATATGTCAACAATTATCCCGTTAAGTGTATAGTATAAAAAGGACAAAAACAAAATAGACTGTAGATAAACATATTGTAGTTAGTGTCAAATCACATATCAATATATTAAGTGAATAAGTGAATTACAATACATCTCATCCTTATGACTCCCATACTCATGGGTCCATCCAGACATAACTTCTCTGTAATTATGAGTCATTACTCAAATGAGAAGTGATTTCTGTGTACAAAATCAATTTGATAATGACAAATGAATGGCGATTATGGGAGATGGAGGGGAAAAGTTAGCAAAAGATGTCAGTATGTGTGTGTGAGTGTGGAGGGTTGATGGTGGTGGGGAGGGGGGTGCATAAAGACTGATGGGAGAATACATTAGATCAGATAGAAGGCATGTATTTTTTCATTATTATTGCTGAGTCACTGGAAGAAACAAGCAGAAAAGCAAGTTTCTTTTCCTCCCCACCAACACACACTCCTCTCTCTCACACACACACGCACACACACACACACACACACACACACACACACACACCCAGAGGAGCTTGAAGGCAGCAGAACAGGACATATGGTTGCTCTCCAGTTTCCCAGTGGTGTTATAATTTCCTTTGCTTTCGTCATACTGACTCATTGATTGAACAAACCAGTGTGTAATAAATAAGTATAAAGACTTTTAAAACCAAAGCAACACAATAGCTGTAGACAACTGCAGCTTCAAGCTAACAAAACTACTCTGGATTCAGGCTAGATGTGGGGTTCTTTTACAAAGCTGGACAATATTCCCATAGGGGCCAATATTTCACATTTAGTGATATATGGGTCTGAATATACGGACATACACATATATGCTGTTGTGTATACTGTTAATGCAAAACAAACCATTACACTAGATATGGTTGGAGCCAGCAGAGTCTCCTAATACAATACGAAATGCACCTATACTGCAATGTATACTTCTGGCCACTAGTAGGCAAAATGCAAAGGGAGGGATCACCACATAACATGCACATATTGTACCGGTAGTCTACATTGAGGGTTGTGTGCATGTGGGTACGTACATACAACCACATGCACTTGTATGCATTGTAAGCATTGTCCAACCCAAATCCAAACAAAATGTTCTAAAACCTATATGTAATATGTACTGTAAACCTAAATGTACTATGTAAACAGTAGACTAATATAAACGTAGCAGCTCATTAATTACGTATTGTGCATGTTTACACTACATATGGAAATACCCTGCTCCAAATGGGAGGTTTTAAAATAGAAGTTATCTAACACGCTGTTCCACTGTGTCTGGATTTGTATTGTTTTTCTGGCCCAAACACATCTACAGCCGTGAGGCAAATTGTGAGCTCGCCTACTCGAGTGTCAGGAGCCATTGCTGCTCTCATGCAAAGGTGCAGACAGGGTAGAGCTGCTACACAGAACTGGCAAGCTGAGAGTCGATCCTAGCCAGACTCAGATGCTCTGTGTGATGAGTGTACGTTTGTGCACACCGTTTATAATCTCCCATCCTGTTACTCACTGAGGAGTAGTATTGACTCATTGATGAGTGGTATTAGCAAAAGTGGGCTTCACAATGGCAAAGGCTTTGGTGATTTTGTATTTACTGGGAAGATGTCAATTGAAAAATCCTTTTTACACAGTATCTCTGGCCACAATGCCATGGACTGTATATACAACCATTGAATTGTATGTTCCATTTACTTCAGAGCGAAAGCATCCAACAGATTATCAAAGTTAGCTAATCCCATCCATTGTACTGAATATAAGCATCATGCATTCATTTGATTATTCTGGATGTGTGTGTATATGGTATTACCCATACAAAAGCAAGCATTTGTCAACATGAAAACAGTAGTAAAGGAATAAAATGATACATTAGAAATTGGATCACATGGCTCATGCATAAGGGACACAGTTTATAAAACAGTAATCAATAAAAAAAACACTAGCTGTTTAAATGTTGACTTTGAAATGTCTGTATGATTTTAGCAAATGTTGGGTTAAGATATAGTTTTCAATATTGTGTGTCAAATTATTTGCTTGAGATGTGAAATCCTTTGATAGGTGAAAGGCTTCCTTTTTCGTCACTTAACTTAATTCACGTAACTTATCTCAGTAAGTGAGAATTCATGTTTAATTGTATTTGAGCCATTGGGAAGGGCGGGGAGAGGAGAGGAGAGGAGAGGAGAGTCACAATAAAGTCAAAATTAAAGGATTGAAGCAAACATTTTATTGCAGGTTCATGTTACACATTTTCTGTAAAACTACTGTAATGACAGATTATCCTGTGACAAATTTGGAATGTTTCAAGAACCCTTCTGTATTATGTTTTGTATTTGTTTGGTTCATTGGATTTAATATAAATATAAGTTACGAAAATAATATTTAGGGTTGCTACTATCGATACACAAATGAATGAGAAACTCAATAGAAGGATGCCATAAATTGTTAGGTAGCCGTATACATCCACTCCCTGCAGGCAGGCAGTACCAAACAGCTGACATGGAGGACATTAACACAAGTTGGCAAGCGTGCCATATGGCCAGCTTAATTACAAGCATCTGTAATCAAAAGGTACAACACCAAAACACCAAGCAGGCCCTTCAAGGTCAGGTACACAGACAAGAGATACAGCGAGGCTCAGGTACAGTACAGTATATTAGATGTGGTCTCAATTACATGTATAGCCAATAATTACCTGGGGATTTGCCATTTACCATAAACATACTGCTCGACATATATGGCTGATCTGTACACTTGAGTCACCAGTGACTGTACTCTCCTTCAACAGAAGTGAACATGTCGAAGGGCTATTAAACAGAAAGTTCAGAAAGTTACAACATGTGTGGTTTGTTGTGAACCCTCACTGAAAAGGTGAGCAGAGCATCTGTTTGTGGATGAACCAGGGTCTGAACATACTCTAGACCAGTGATTTTCAAAGCAGATAGGCAAGGACCACCCTTCCCCGCTTTTAAAGGGGTCACATAATGATTTGCATGGTCACAATATGCTATTACATTATTTAGGACATATTTTTTCAGGTGTTGTTATCTGATATTGTCTATAAAATGCGCATACATGGTTCAATATCTATGTTTGTGGCTATTGACATTGGTAGGCTACAATTTATGAGAAAATAAATTTAAAATAATAAATAATTGAAGAGGCTTCATGCTTTGTCCTAAATTGAACAGGTTGTTTTGACGAATGTTTAAAAATCTGCCATGTGAGCTTTAGCAAAGAAGAGACATGTGCAATTGGGTGAAAACAGAATCTGGCTAATTAAAGTCAGCAAGTGCACAGCATGTCAACAGTCACCTTTTTTTAGCATGCACACACACACATAGAACTCTAAAATGGCAAAATGGTAAGTCATATCCCATAAGATATTCCGATGTATGACATGATCCACAGTCATATTAGTACAGGTTTCCTGTGATTGAGGAATGTGGCTAAAAATATGCCTGATCAATACACACATGCAAACACAGTCCTTTCAATTGAGCTGCAGCTATCAAAAGCATGTTTTATCAGGATGCAGATCAGACATGTATAGATTCTAAGTGTGTGTGTGTGTGTGTGTGTGTGTTAGAGAGAGCATGTGCAAGCACACACGTCAGTGTGTGCGCATGTGTGCCGGTGCCCTTCATCCAATGGAAGTGACAGATACCTGGAAAAGTGAGATGAAGGAGAGGAGCAGAACTCTATTTCTGGATTCACATGGGTCCCACGAGATGGTCACTGTAGGCTCCAATTCTTAGATTGTAGCAGTGCTAAGGAAAGATGCCTCCACAAAGATAGAACGAAACAGGACATAGAGGTAAATGTCCATAAATGCAGCTGTGAATGCTGTAGATTCAAACCGACATAACAATTATGTACTTTTTCTTATTTTTGGAAAATCGGTGAACAACATTTTATCCAAGGCTTTATCCAATGTATCAGTATGGGGCTGGACATGAAACCAATAAAGGAGCCTTTTTTTATTCTGCTGATGTGAATATATTGGCTGGCAGCAGTACAATTTAGTATTGCAGATACCATCTAATCAAAGCGTTGTAGTTCCCTTAGATAAACACAATTTATATAATACATTTAAAGGATCTATGGAAAGCCACAGAAGACAAAAAGGCAATGAGTGAATTGTAAAAATCAAAACAGGAGACAGAGCTCTCATTAAGTTTGACAAGCATACCAATATGCTTAGACAACCAAGCATGGCTGCAGTACATTTCCAAGATACAAATAATACAAAACATACTAGTTAAATAATAATAGTACAATATAATAATAATAATATATAAGAGACTATATTTGATCCCAAATATCCCCCAACCCACACATACATACACACATACAACCTATATTTGCCCTGCTTGAGAACATCACTGATTAAATGCATGCGCTTGGACAGCTTCACAATGTGATGTTCAAAACCAACGTCTATAGCGCCACCATGTGCACCGAGGTTGTTAACATCAGACTGCTGTATTTGTTACCACGTGCAACATTTTATATTTGCTGCTGTTACACTTTAATTTCCCTTTGGGGATGAAAACATGATCTACTACATGTACTCCCTATAGCCTATATGCATAATGTCACATAGACGAATGAGCATTAAGCACTACCAACGTGTTTAGTATTTTGTTAAGCCCAGGCATCTCCCATGAACATCTTCTGAATTTCTATTTTAAAGCATTTAAAATGTATTTTAATTAAAGCAATAATAGTTATTAACATTTACTTAGTTTGACCAATAATGCTCATTTAATTAGAAACATAAAATACATTTTATCAGCTAATAATGAATGGGTGTATTATCATTCAGAAAAGCAATCTACAAAGGCCTACAACAAATGTATCTACATTTATGCACTTCACCTTACAAATGGAATGGCTAGTTCTTAGGAAAATAAAGATGCATGAATAGGCTACATGAAATTGTAACAAATCGATAGCCCTTGGAATCACATGTAAGCCATGTAAGTAGCCTAGGGCAGAGGTCTTCAACAGGGGGTCCGGTAGGGGGTCCTCAGAGGTACTGCAGGTATACTTCAAATTATTTGATCCCAAACTTATTTTCTTACAAAGATTAAAATGGCAGAATATATACATTAATAACAGAAATACAACCTATGATATTACTGTAATATATACTGTAAATGTAAATTATTTTACAGTAATGGATTAGTTAGTAGCCTACCTTTATGCATGGCACTATATGCAACAAGAAAGTAGCCTAAAACTTTTGAACTGTAATGTAGTATATTTAGTTATTTATCTTTCCATTTATTAAATATATTATTGACTATTGCATTGACTTGATCATGATGAATCATTCTGGACCGTAGTTATCTGAAGAAGACAACGATTTGGTTGGTTGCGTACCGCCGCGCGCAACACTGAAAACGCAATGCATCATGGGTTATTATGTAGGCTTACCAGTACGCACGTCTAGCGTGTTGCAAACTGCAATGGCCTCAGTTTGCTGACTGAGTCGTTGTTTCCTTTTTCCTATTGTGGCTTTTTCATTGCCACAAAGTATCATTACGCTATTTCAAAAATGGTTGTGTTTGCCAATTTTCTTTAATTATTTTTATCTAGCTCAATGGATTGAAAGAAAACCTTGGCAGTTTATCTTGCGCGATCGATTGGTGGGGAATGTAGTTTAATAGTCTGTTCTAACATATGCTGGTTAAGCTGTGAACAATTTAAATAAACTATTTTAATCAATTATAATCAAATCCTGAAATAAATAAAAAAGGCAACACTCTCTCTGTAAAAACATCAAATATGTTATACCAGCTAAACCAGAATACCAACTAGATAAAGAAGACAACATACCCCAGCCTGCTTAGACCGCTGTAGCTTCAGGTTGGGAGTTGTAGTTCACTAGTTGAGATCATTTCCTTGTATGGACCCTACATAATGTGGAATCTGCTCTACAAAGAGATCCAGATGTAAATTTATTGACCAGGTATGGGGTTGCAGTTTATCGAACACTTTAATATATTATTAAACGTGTTACACACACGCTAATGCGTCTTTATTAAGTACATATTGTCACGTCAGTTTAGTTCATAGGGCGCAAATTCACGCCAACATGTCGATGCATTTCCTTTTGTTTAGCTACGTGAAAAAATGCAACAGCTCTAAATATTTGCACATTTACAATACATGAAATGGATCGTTACATTCATGTAAGCATGTTGTAGACAGAGACAGAGTGCCATTCGACGCTATCTTGGATAACGTTACACGTTGTTTAGACATAAAATAGCAAACTGTAGGTTACTTGTCGTGGGGGTTATGAAGTTGCTTCACTTTATTATGCGACACGGTGCCATATATATGTCACTTGGCTCATTAATTAGCCTAATTGTAACTCCTGCCGAATTAGTGCCATTAACGGCGCCCTTTTCATGGTTACATTCGGTAAAGCAATTTTGTTAGCTCATTTGCATTACTTTCGTTGATTGATCAAATGGTATGGCCCTGTCTAGAATACATAATTACATGACACACCATTATTTGTTTTGAGTAGTGTGTCGGTTGATATTTTCATAATTACCACATTTGTACTTTTTTTTTTTTTTTTTTTTGTCTCACAGGACTGTGCGACTTTATGGAAACATGTCAAAGAAACGGGGCAGGTATGCATAAGGAGCTGTGCGTCAATATATTTGACTGTTTACTAGCATACTAATATAGCCTACTGTACTCATCAGCCTGGTTTAAACTCCACTGCATAGTCAACGAATTTAAACTATTCATAGCTAGGGTCTATGAGCTAGGCTTATCATACTTTAAATGAAACCTGAATACCATGCCTATTAGCCAGTCCGACCAAGAATGCCCTTTGCCGATGTGGCTTTAAACGCAGCCTGCCATTTGTGCTTTGGAAATGGACCTGTAAACACTTATCATGTCAGAGGTTAAAAGGTTGTCAAAAGGAAACCGGTGACTGCCGTACTGTACTCTTCCTGCCCTCTCAGGAAGCGTAGCAGCGGGGAGCTGAGTGAGAGCTCCACGTCGATCCTCACCCCAGACCCTGACAACCTGCTCGGCCTGAGGATTCAGCACAACTGGCGCGAGAAAGGCGCTCTGACCAAATGGAAAGGCACCGTCTTGGAACGCCTCACTGTCAATAACAACCTCTACATGGTCAAATATGATGGCTTTGACTGTGTCTACGGCATCGAGCTGTTCAAAGATGACCGGGTGTCCAACCTGCAGGTGTTGTCTGAAAAAGTTGGTAAGTTCAAAGAAAATCTTTTCGATGTGTCAGTATGCCCTGAGCGCGTTTAATGGTATATGTGTGTGTGTGTGTGTGTGTGTGCTTCTCCTTTCCACAGTGAACAATAAAATCAAAGTGCCCCCCGGAGCAGAGGAACTTGTTGGAAGGGCCGTGGAACACCTTTTTGAAAAGGAGGATGGAGAGAAGAATGAATGGAGAGGAATGGTGCTTTCCCGTGCCCCCATTATGACCCACTGGTACTACATAACCTACGAGAAGGACCCAGTACTGTACATGTATCAGCTTTGGGACGACTACAAAGATGGAGACTTGCGTGTTTTGCCGGAATCAGGTACTGCAGTTAATACGTTTTTAGCAGGTGATCGGGTTCAGCAGTTTATCTTTTATAATACGATTATCATTTCCTTTTTCTCTTAAATGTTTGTAGTTGAAATGGATGAAATGTTTAGAAATGTGCTACTGCTGTCATCTATTAAAGGTGAAATATGGTTAATTCACTGAAGTGAGTTTCTTAGAGTTTATGCTGCCATCTGGTGGTGCAGAATCAGTAATGCTACTGTTAAGTGGGTGGGGCAACCTGCAACATCCGCTAGCTAGAAATAGCTGACGCACCTTCTCAAGGGAGCGTGCATGGTTGAGAACATATATTAAAGATCAAAAAAATTGTTTTTTTGTAGTATAGTATACAAAGTAATATTGTGGTTATAAAACATTGCTTAAGTGACATATACTCTCTAGTATCTAATCTAGTTTCTTCCCATTCTGTTCCAGAGAACAAACACCTTCTTCCAGCAGACAGGAAGCCAGGTGAGGAGCCAGAGAGTCTTGTCGGTAAGCAGGTGGAGTACGTTACAGATAATGGTCTCAAAAGAACAGGCTTGGTCATCTATCAGGTCCCTGCCAAGCCTACTGTTTACTATATCAAATATGATGATGACTTCCACATCCACGTCTATGATCTGGTGAAGACCACCTAGAATTGACTGTCAAGAATTTAATTACTTGCCGTCTTTATTCCAAACAATAGTTACCTACAGTGTTACAGACTTCTGTTTTTGTCTCCAAGATGCCATGTTAAAGTTCAAATGCCCATTCACTATTCTTGGTCTTATCTCATTGTGTTTGTAGGCATGTAGGAGCTAATGTTGTTTTTATTTTTTATTTTGTCTTCAAAGCGTAACTCCACATTTTGATTAAACATAACCTCAGTCTACAAAGTAAACAAAGATGCAGTTTAGAACAGTATATAGTTTTAAGTAATTTAATTTGCAAGGCTTTAAGCTGTTGAAAGAAGTACTTGTTTGGTTAGCCAAACTGGTGCACCACCTCACCGTGAAATAAAACCACACTCACTTGTGAATGCATCAATCAAAGCAGCATCTTCTTGCCGGTACTTCTATAGATAATTGTTTCAGAACACACTTTGCAAAAACAAGTGCTGGGTTCTTTTATTTTGATACCAATTTCCAACCACCCTGTCTCTGCTGACACACACACACAACCGTCTGTGTGTTGATAGTCACTTAACCGTTCTCTCACACCACTGGGCTATCAAAATATTGTGTTATGAGTTGGCACTAGATTAAAATAGATACAGCAAAAAACCTATGTGATGCTAATGTGAGATAATGATTTGTCACAACCCTCCAATAAAGTCCAAAGGTATTGGCTAGATTCCACAATGTGCATGTACTATGTAATATGCTTTCAGCAAATCGGAAAGATTGACTTACTGAAAATCATGTTAGTTCTTGATTGAGTTATATATATTAATTGTGTACTCTACTATATTTATCCTAATTACCTGGTTAACCTTAGCCAGCACTTAATATTGGACCGATACGCCGTTTGTACATCTGTATTGTAGACACTACCAGGTCCAAATCCTCTCAACATTCTGTTATCTGGATCTAACAAAGAAGTGTATTTGTTGCAAGTTTGAAAAGCAACAAAGAGTAAGGTTGGGTAACAGATCTACAGAATCACTCCTTGGCTAAACCTTGCTGTCATACAGCCAAGTCGCTTTTCAACCCAGTCTGACTATGAAAGATTCATACCTTATGTCAACACCAACTAAGCAATGGCATAAAGTGAGATGGCATTAAGTACAAAACAAATAGCATCAAAATTATATCAAATGTTCTTGCTCTTTTTCGCATCAAGTAAAATAACCTTAAGAACTAGATTGGACTGTTGATTGCATTTAATTTTAGTATGATTACAGAGAGTGCACTTCAAAATATAATCAGATGCATTCCTCTTTATGCTAAAATCCAAAGACTTTACCTTGCAATCTGTTTAGTCACATTCAATGTATTCCACTGCTGGACAAGACTGATGTGCAATAGGTCTGATCTTTATTTGTCTTTATTCCTTTGTTTGATGTCTATTTAATTTAGTAATGAAAAATTATGGCATTTCACATCACTTGCATGTGAGTTAGGAAAATTCTTTCTGAAAGTGAATAATCAAAAGTGGAGTTATATTTTATGTGAGACTGTGTGGTCCTTTCATCTGTAAATAGTGGCAAAAGAGCAAAACCTTTCTTTGTCTAAGTAAACTTGTGAAGAGCAAACTTTGAGCCCAAATGTAATGTTAGTTTAACGTTTAAAAAAAAGTTTTACTTGGTTTTACATCTTATTTCAAAAAAATATATATATACCTATGCTATTTAATTCATCTGAAATATTTGCTGCTTGGAAAATATATCTCGATAAAACATGTCTTGTTTCAAGTCGGTGTGAAATATGTTTAGTTATGTTATCGTTTATTTTAATTTTTAAAAAAATGTTACCATCAAGTTTGTTTCAAGTTAAACATTGGACAGTGATTAAACCTGTTTGTATCCTAATTTCTTGCATGGTGATTGGGTTTTTTTTAAATTAATGATGTTGGACAAAGGATAGCTGAAGTGTCTGGGATTTAAATTCTGTTTTTCTTCTTGTTTACATTATAATATTGTGGTATGCTGACAGCATGTCAATTATTTTATTTTTTATTTTTTTTAAACGTGCTCTCTCACTATTTATATTATGTAGAGATATTATATAATAATTTGGGCTTAAGTCTTTATTGTCCCTCCTTACCCATAACTGAATAATGTGTTCAGGTCTAATACTATCATTTATTGTGATTCTACATTGTATTGACTTTTGTAAATAAAAGGTTAAACATTTTAAACAGATTCTTGAAATACTAGGGTTTTCTGATTATCTTTTATTCCCTTGTATATTGATTTCAAAAATAAGTATTGGCAGCATGCTTTTGACAATAAGTTATATTTATGATATTTAAAGCTTACTGAGAAAATGTAAATATACTGTATATGGATAAGATGGTTCTATATACACAGTATTTAAAGTGTAACTGCACCCCAGCTGTGAGCCTGACTCCACCCATTGCACGGCATTGTAAAGTGCTAAACCATGAACCGAGGGGGGGGAGGGGGTCTCTTCACAGTGCAGTCTTACCTGGTTTACAACACACACGAAAAACAATTTAGGGTGCAATAACACTTTATTATATACTGTATACTGTGTGGAACCAACTATTAAATCATTTTTATGGATTTTATATTTTCTGTGATGGCCTCATTTATAAATAATCATCGTAAAGGTGAAGTCAGCTATTGTAAGCAAACACATTTTTTGTCAAATTTAGCAAAGACCTATTCATGGCCTGCTAACTGCCCATTCTGTGTGTGCACTGATAAATACATTGTTTTTATACAGCCCTTGCTTCATACGAAAATAAGTGGTGCAGACCGCACACCACAACAATATCCTAGTCCTGGCAATGTGTTTCCAGTGTGTATGGCAGAGATTCTGAGGGGGCACCCTATGGTATTGAATGGAGTGGTGTTTGTCTTTTGATCAAGTTCAAATCAATAATCTTTCTCCATTTTCCAAGTGTCTTGTTATTTTTAGACTAATTATTTACTATTAAGTACTACCACCGTATGTAGTTCATGGGGAAAATGTTGCTTTATGCATTCTGTACATGCATGAATGCTCCACTGAGGTCTCTACTGGATACTACCATGAGGTTTTTTACTAATTCTAAATGCCCTCACATTTATAGTAGACTTGGCTGGCCTTCCATATCTTTGCTGAGATTATTTCACGTTTTTATTTATAAGGCGTTGTATAAAACAACTCCCATTTTAACTTCAAATACATGATACAACAGACAAATGTAACATATTGCCTACGATTTCACAACTCTGTTTTAATGACTGCATGGGCACTGACTTGGAAAAAAACAGCTTTTCAGTTTCTGGCCCCATCAGCTTGGAACATGCTTCAAAGTGTTTTAGGGGTGGCACTGGTCCAGTGACGAGCGTGGCGACAGGTTATTGAGAAGTCGCTGGTTTGACTCCCGCTACCTGCCCATCGAGTGTTAAGGTGTCATTGAGCCACAGGTGTAGATTTCAGGAGAGGATGCAGTGTCCCCGTTAATGTTAAGAACGTGTATTAGTCCCCCCTTCCCAACAAAAACATGAAAGACAAAAGAAGTTACGTCTCAGCGCGCCCTAAGACACCGACAAGCAACGCACTCTGCACGTCTAACTTCAACCCTCTGTCCAGTGATAGGCACCTTCTTTCCTAGCTTGTCCATACTGAGCAACATGCTGACTGCACCCTCCTACGGGCCTGTCCATGAAGCCAGGGTTGTTGGTGACGGCTGCCAGCGCAGGCATCGGAGAACAGTTGGCATACCATTATGCCAGGCTGCGTGCCCAGACCGTAATAACAGCGAGGCGGGAGAACGCTTTACAGAAAGTCTGCTCTCTTGAGATTTGTCTGTCTGATTCATCACCTACTGTACATGTGTATTTGTGTGCCACCATTCAGACATTGTTTGTCTCTGTGAACTTGTTTAGGTGATTTTAAATATGCTGGTCATTGGAACTTTGGGACTGCTCCTGTTTGGCAAAATGGCAGATTGTGCAGTGGAGACGCTCATATGCGATTCTGTTTTCCTCCTGTAGGTGGCAGATAACTGCTTAACGAATGGGGCCCAAAAGGTATTAATGGCCCTTCTGTCCCTTAGAGAGTGGTCAGACATATATATA
>JAODOY010000009.1:1294742-1314784 GCA_025399855.1 Forbesichthys papilliferus | reverse complement strand
TTTTTTTTCTTTTTTTTTTTTCTCAAAATTATATATTTTTTGTTTGTTTATTTGTTTGGTTGTCTGTTTGTTTTCTTTCTATTGTATATTGTAATGTTTTATACTCTCCTACACCTTATCTAGAACATATCTCTTTCAGTCTCACCTAAAACATCAGTTGCTGGTCATTTTTGCGATGTAATGATACGGTATAACGAAGTAATATCCATGTTATTAAGGGGCTATTAGTTTATTCCTACCCCAGCCCCTTTGACATGTGGCATTTTTAAACAGTGAAAAAACAATAATGTACTTTTTGCAACGGACACAACCTTTTAGATCATAGATAATAAAGGAGCTTAGCAACGAAAGCTTCGCACAGCCATGCAGATGCATCGTCAACCCTTCTTCACTTCCTCATTCATTACCACCTACCTTGCAGGTGTCCTGTCCTTCACCTTCTCAGCTGTTGCCACTCAATCACAATCGACAACGTGTGGGAAGATGGGGGTTGATGGGAACTGTCCATTTAAACGGCACCTAAGAAAACGCTTTTGTGACCCCTCCCCCCACAAGCTTGAATAGTTATTTACATTTTCACCTACTCTCTACTTTAGGTCTTGAAACACTGATATGCATATGGTCAATTTTATTTAGGGACTCCGGGAGTTGCTCTATAGTCTATAATACGTTTTTACAATAAAACCCTATGGAGCGGATCGTGTCTTTAAAAGCGCCATGAATGTACGCTGCCGCATGCCCTTTTTTCAGCAGCCCTGGGCTTCTTTTTCAGTTGAGAAAAGTTGAACTTCTCAGGAGAAAACGCCCTACGTCGTGCGCTTTTTTGACAGTTGACCAATCACAAGTGCTTAGTGAGACCTGGTGTTTCCCATAGCAACCCTACCAACCGCTTCAGCTGCTTTTCTTTCTGCATGAAAAATGCCCAGGCCAGCGCTTTTACGTCTGAACGCGGCCTTATAAAGTAAATATACACTGGCTGATATATATATTAAAAATATATATATATATTTCCATTCTTTTTTTAGCTGCAGACACACTTATGTTTTACCCTGCACCACCCTTTCCATGTCACCCTCATGCCATTAGAAGTACCGTTGGGTCTTTCAGAAAAGAAATGGGATATCGAAGCGAAGATAAAAGACGAGGGAAGGGATGGGTGGGTGTGTTAGTGGCGGCGAATTCTGCTATTCATTTGAACGCCATTTAGATGTTCCTTTGTTGCAGTGAGGTGCCTGCTTACAAAAGCAAGACGTTACTGTTATCACTCCAACGTCTGCTCTCTGTATCATGTCCAGGCCTTTAGTAGGGTGACGCGTGGTGTGCGATAGATTACTCAACAATGGATTTGCTCAGAGCAAAAGGATTGAGTAGTCTGGTAGCATATGTGTCTCGGGTATGATTTCAGCATGGAAGCCTACACCGTGCAAAACAACACGCGTGTGTCTTCATGGACCTTTGGATAATGGATATTGCAGATATTTTTATTATATTATTAAAGGTTTTTTTTTTTTTAATCTGTAGTTAGTGAACTCTTGTTCAAACTCTGGCTTGATATAATAGTTTTGATTAAATGCACTTGTTCAAGGCCTATTCGTGCTATTTGTGGCTGCTGCCATGTGTTGTCCTTATGTATTACGTTCTTCCCCCAGTATGATTAGAATCTGGATTAGTGGCGGTTCAGCGTCAGGTTTATGGTGAATGAGAACTTTTAAGAGAGTCTTTAGTGAACATTTCTATACTTTGTGTCATGTTTTGGATCATTTACGGATTACTATTTAGATTGCTTTATTATTCAAATGAGACTGCAAGACTGAATATACTTTTAACGTTTGGTCTGAAATCTGCAATGGGAGGAGTTTAATATTCCCATAAATGAATGGAAAAAATTGCGAATCATATCTGAATCTGAATCATACTGACAATAAACAAATGACATGCACAGATTGCCTGTGTATACACTACATTTAATATATAAAGGACCTTTGAGTTGTATAATATGCACATTTATCAGGATCACTTGAATCTAAGAGTTACAGCTACAACAATTAACAGGCAATTTTTGCAGATGATTCCGAAGTGTTCCAAAGAGATATGTGTCTCCAGTGAGTCTAGCTACTGTGTTATTGTCATTGTTCATTATTTCATTAACATCGCTCACCCTGTTGACATGTCATTGACATCATGCTTTGTCTGTGTGACTCAGTTTACTAAGGGAAGGAAGGTGTGTAGACAAAAGGCCACATTTACTAGTAGGTGCCCGGGGCATTATCCCTGTTAAAAAGAATACATGTGCAGCCGGTGCACGTGTATGAATTCTGGTCATGAAGCCTATGACTCAGGCTGACTGACTCTTTCCAGCATATATTCTGTGTAATTATAGACTAGCCATGCTTAAAGGGGCGTTGTGTGCTGGGAGGAGAGGCGCATTGGGGTTCACCAGAGAATTTGTCTGGCCTTACTCACACTTTTTCAGCAGGCTCCTCTCTTAGCGCTCTCCCCGAATAGCCTAGTGCCCTTGCTTTCATCACTTGTCATAGTACTGATGAAAACCGACAGTGAAAATCCCTGTTATTTATCAATACCATAAATGTGCTAGTGTTTTTTTTTTAAAAAATCCTGCACTGGCATAGTTTTTTTTAAATCTATTTAAAATAATTACAAATTAATAGAATTTAAAGAGGATTCTGCTTTAACATGAATTAGACCTATGTCTGACCGGCTGTTCAGAAGGACAATCACTTTTCTTACTTTTGTCATTTATTTTTAGACCACTCTGTCCACGACCTACTGTTGTACCCGTGGAAAGTACCTTGTTAGTGTAAAATCACATGTTTCACCTCCCATGAAGTTTCAGCCCTCCCACCCCTGAATTAAGTAGTATTTCCACGGAGCAGACGTTATGTAGCTTGATAGCTGAAGGGTGTCAGTTCATATTTCCCTTGGCTTTCGCTTTCCACCGTTGCTGAGAAGTAAAATACTTTCAATGCAGCATACCGTACATGTCTTACCCAGTGGCTTATTCGGGGACCATCAGTTTAATTATATTCATGATGACATGGAGGATCACCAGTTATTCTTGCACTTCGTATGCAATACATATTAATATGTACCGTATGCATACGTTTGCCTTCATACTTTGCTTACTGGTTACAGGTAATAATAGATTAGGTGCTAATCTCAGAATAAATATCTTTTGCCTCCTGACCAGATCCTCTATAGGTCTGATCCGTAATCCTTAGGTAAACGTGACAGCCAGCAAGACAAATCCAAATCACGCAACTAAGACTTTCCTTTTGGAAGCTATTGTGTGCTCGGGTGCTAATGCTTTATTGCTGAAGTGAGTGTTTCATTCCCTTTCTCGCTATTTGTTTGATTGACACGGCTAGTGACAGTCAGGCATATAGAGGGAACAAGACATTGTCTCCTTCATCTTTTATTCCGCTGGTGTTGTGTGTATAGATCACAGTTGTCACGGCAATCTAGCAGCTCTCAGCGCTCTGGACCCATCATTCTGTTCTACTGCTGATCCTGTCAGGAATCGAGCCCCCTCCCTTCTCCCCTCTCCGCTTTTTAATTAGACAACAAAACAAAAATATGAATATTCATAAAGCCGAGCTTCATTAATATGCACAATTATGCAAATCAGCATGCAATTAAGCCTCAGCTTTCCCCTAGAGATGCTGTGTTGCAGTACGAGGGGAGACTGAGTGAAAGGGGAGGTGTGTGTGTGCGGTGCGGGGGGGGGTCACATTGCTTTCAGCTACGTTCACGTCTGTGGAAGCCACGGTGCTCTGGCCAGGGCTAACATGTGTCAAGCATGTCAGGTTGACTCTTGGGCACGCGTTAAAGCGACGGCGCGGGCCAAAACGTGAGCGAACGGAAACGCTGTGAGTGACTGTTGCCATGGAAAACGCCGAAGAATGAACTGAAGAATGTCGAGGATGATTCTGGAAGGCTTGTACTTGGTGTTAATTATTCAGACTTCCTACAGCTCACATCCATGCTATGTGACAGCACTGTCACTATGCTGTCTCTGTGTGAGTTGCGAAGCGACTCTCTGGAAAGTCTGAAAAAGCCTTCATCAAAGCAGGTCACCGCATATCTAAATTCTCTGACGCTGCGCGCCTTATTTTCGCTCAAGCATTTGATGGTACAAATCACTGGTTGAAATGAAACGAATGCAAACATCTGCTGAGCCCCGGTTCTGTGTCTTTCAGCCGTAGATGAGAGCAGCGGGTCCAGTCCATGGGGCTCAGGGGAACAGAACAGTCCATCGTTTAGCCAGGGAAGGGTAAGTAGTACTGTACACAGAGCATAACCGTGTTACACAAGCCATGTGGAAGGCATGCGACCAGTGAATCACTTTTTAATTGCAGATGCTAACATCTCCATTAGGCTAATTACGGGTTGGATTTTATTTGTTATGTTCCTAAAGCCTCTGCTATTCGCCCGCAGGGTTACGGTGAAGGAGCCATTTACAGCGAACACGAGTGCATCGTCTCAGCCCCTGTATTTGGCCCAGGGATCGTTGGTAAGGATGTGTTTAAATAAAAAGAAACAAGAAATATGAGAAGAAGTAAAAACTAGGCTCTTCACGCGAAATAACTGATTCAATTCTTCCAGTATTTTTGAGATTATATCTTAAGCACAAGTTGGAGAAGGAGGAATGCGAAGGGGGCTGTTCCTACGTTGCATATACGCTGACGCACCTCATGGCAATCCATATTTATGCTTAGGTGCCGAAGGATGAGGAGGCCAGGGTAATTAGGAAGGAGGTGGGGGAGGGGTTTATGTTTGTGTGTGGCAGTTTGTGTGTTGTGGGGGACGGGGGACGGGCAGGCTAAAGGGCAACCATGCACAAACAAGGCTCTCCCTTGAGATCACCGTGGCCCATAGCTCTCTTTAGCGGAACTGTCGAGGGAAATGGGTGGTCGGGGGTGGGGGTGGGGGGGTGGGGGGGGGTTGCAGCAGTTGCTCTCTGGTCGTTTACAATGGGTCAATTTGTTGTTGTTGTGCTGTCCAACGCCATAAATACGACACGTCACATACCCCGGCAGACGGGAGGCGCTGGCCCGGAGCGAGAGGGAACACCCACACTGTGACTTGATATTGCTATAAAAGCCCAATGTTCAGCACCATGACCTTATTCCTTTCCCCGACTCCTATTAGCAGGGAAGGCTGAGCGAGGGCCGTACTCAACGTTTGCAGCTCAGGTAAGAACACCAAGCTTCACCCCCCCCACCCACCCCTACCTTCCCATCAAACGTTTCACACTGATTTGAGCCCATCCTTCCGCTCCCCTCCCGTAGCCAAGCTTCATGCCCAGTGAAATGCCCATGCCCAGCCCCGACGCCCTCTCCCCGTCTGGCCTGAAGTCCAACTCCCAGTTCTACTCCTCGTACCAGGGAGGCAACCCGCGCAGGAGAACCCCGCAGGACAGCATGGGTGAGAGCACCACAGTCCGAAACAGCGCAGTTCAGCAAGACATGGCTTTCCCTGTTGTTCTGGCCCGTAGTATTTCGAGTCCTTGCCTACAACCACTTCTCTTAACGTAGCTTTAAAAAAAGGTCCCGAGAAAGCTCACTTCTGCTCGACAAAAAGACTCAAGGGCGACCTAACGGTGTTGAATAACAACATTAGGGTAGCTCTGATTGGCTGCCAATGAGCCGCCGTAAAGACAAATGCAGAGAGGTTCCCGTCAGCACGACTGAGTGAAGGGAAGCCTCACAAATGGGCTCATTCAGCGATGCTTTTCTGTAGGCCACAATTTGAGGTGTGTGTGCGTGTGCTGATGGTCTCTCCCTCTCCCCATAGATCCCCAGCCAAAGAAGATCAGGAAGGTGCCCCCCGGCCTGCCCTCCTCGGTGAGTGCCTCCACCCAGTGGTGCTGCAGGCCCCTGCAGTCAGGCCACGGGAGGCTGCATGCAAATTACCTCCCCCTCCCCCCTCCATTCCAGTTGGCACCATAAACCTCTGCTTGGCTCCGCTAAGTGCTAGACTCGGCGAGCCAGACAGGACATCCAGGTCCTACAGCTGTGTGGCCGCCTCGTGGGGGTGCGGCGGGGGGCGGGAGAATATCGCTTATTCACCCAGCCACACTTGACGCGTGTATTTATAGCGTGTTGTATTTGTGGTCTGCCTTTATTTTACGGCCACGCACCCCACTGCCAAGTGTACTCATTCGATCATTGAAGGGAATACGCACTAGGGGCTGGAGGGTTCAGACTCCATTTCTGTTTCCCTTTCACGCGCTCTCTCTCTCTCTCTCTCTCTCTCTCTTGCTCTCTCTCTCTCTGGGCAGCCTATTTCCTCCTCTTGTCTTTTTCTTCCTCCGCCCCCCCTTCCTCCCCCCTCTACAACCACCCCCGCTCCCACCCAACAGCAGCCCTCCCCTCTCTTTCTCTCTCTCTCTCTCTCTCCCTCCCTCCCCCCATCCCTCTATCCCAGCTGCCAGTGGGGTTGGCTGCCTTCCAGGACTCGGCAGATGGTTCAGTAATTAGGAGTGCATCTCTCCACTCCCTCTCCTCCTCTGCGCTCGCTTTCCTCTCCTTTCTCTCTGCGTTTAATCAAATTACAGAGGGAAACTTCAGTCCGTTTGGATTTGAGTTTGCAGACGTGCAGTTTGATACTTTATTTTTCTCCAGAATAGTCTTGATTGGGAGGGGGTATAGCAGTTCAGAGCATTGGTTGCTTTATTCCCATTGTAAGACCCGCTGAATCTAACTTCCACTCCCATTCTATGGTCACAAAATGATGTATTTTTGAAGTATTGGGACATTCTTATGTTTGAGGGAAATAATATGTATAAACCGCACTGACACACAGAGCCTGATACAATCCCCCACCTTGTGTGTGTATGTGGTTACGTATGTAAAAAACAAATATACAATAAAATGATGTACAGTATATTACTTAATTTAATTTAGCAGTAAATTGAAGCAGGCTGTTCATTAAAATGAACCTGAGGAGAAACGTTACACGATATGAAGCATGTCATGTCGGCAGACTTTGTTTGCATTGACTTTTTTTTTTTTTTTTTTTGGGCTGCCTTAATTCATTCTGGCCAAATGCCAAGTTTTAACACTGCTAGTCTTTTATTGTGTTTTATTTTTTAAGGATTCAAGTTCATAAGTTAAACATAAAACATCAGTTGTGGTCTCCCACCTACTTTCAGCTAAGCACAAGGGACTTCCCACAGGCAACTTGTATCCGACAGATAACTCTAAGGAAGGCAGTAATCGTGAGATGGTATAGATTATAATCTCTACAGAATTGTTAGACACACTCGGATGAAATTGAAAAAATCTAGTGATATATCAATTTAGAACATGTCGTCCCACTGATTTCATAAAACAATAATTATCGTATATACTGCATATATGCATGTACTTATACTGCTTTGTATATAATGCAGCAACGCTGTATTAAACAATATACAGTATGAAAGAATTGCGGGGGGGGGGGTATTGTACCACCATGCATGTGTGTGCATATTATAAATAGCACTGCATTACACAACATGTTTTCAGGCATGGGGCCATATTCTCTCTAATCTGTATAATCTGCAGGTTTATGCATCAGCCTCAGGAGATGATTTTAACAGAGAACATGCTGGATATCCTTCCTCTAAGGCAGGAAACGTCTATCCAGGGCCTTTCTACATGCAAGGTCAGTAGTGGCTGGTGCTTTCTCTTTGGTTCAATACATAATGTCTACTTAGTAGATCTTGTCAGATGTATTGTGGATAAAGCCATTGTGTTCATAGACGTCAGTGGCGTGTCATTTTCCTCCACAAACAATATGGTGGAAGGATAGTTTGTTTATTTAAAAGCACGCACTGTGTAAATCAGTGGAATGAAGCCGACTGCCTTAGGCCTGCGCCAAATGTTGACACCCTGCAGAGCCGGTCTGCAGAACGGCGCACCACGGCAGAATGAAGTCATCACGACAATGTGACACGTCTCATATGTGCCATTCATTGTCTTGTTTTATTTCCTGTGGCTGGCTGTCCCTCGCCCTCCCCCCCGCACACTGGATGCCTCCCTGACAGAAGGCCTGCACCCCTCCTCTGATCCATGGGGCCCTGCCGGGTCCATGGTGCAGCCGGCATACCCTGCCATGCTGGGCAACCCCCCCCACCTGGGCCAGCAAGGACCCTTCACTGCTATTAACCCCCAGGACAGACTGGTGAGCTCTGCCTGCGCACTGTAACTTTCAGCTATGTGACTCCTCCTGATTTGCAAGCGACCTACGGGAATCGCGTACACCTCCATTTTCTTTGTTTTCTCTTTGGTCCTGGCGGGTTTTGTATAATTGCCATTATTAAATCGTGTTGGTCTACAAAGACCGTATCCTAAACATTTAGCCTCTGCGTAGCTTTCTGAACGTAATGTTAATAGCCTATCAGTTAGTATTTTTCATGAAAGCCTTGAGGCTCAAGGATTTGATTAGGCATATTGGATATCAGAAAATGTTTATTTGAACCAGAATGGTGCATTTCATGGTTAATTTTATATTTAATCACTTGATATCAGAATGAGATGGCATATATTTAAGGTGAAATAATATGGTAATGAAAGTGACATTTGGTACTGGTACTAAATAATGATGATGACAAATACTAATAGCCAACTTATAAAACACCAGCAGGTTCCAAATATGCCGCTACATGTCATTAGTAGGGGTGGGTAAAAAAAAAATCGCTTCTCCAATTAAAATCGATCAAAATGTGAATGAGCCGAGATCGATTCGTAAAATCCCCAAATCAGTCTTTTAAGACCATATATTAAACATTTGCGTGCTTCCCCTTTAAGACCTTAGGACCGATGCAACGTCTGTCTGCCTTTCCTTTTAAACCGAGTTGAACATGAGCGTGTTGGATTATGTCCGTTTTCAAATTCAAGACACATGGATGCTGAAATGGTGAGGAAGGCTAAACGCGATTTGCATTTTGAGCATCTTGTGTGGACTGCATACACTTTTCTAAATCTAAGTAATGGCTGGCGATCTGCACAAGGAAAATATGATGCTGCGTGGGTCACAGCTTTATTTGAGGATGAAAACAACGATGCAGACCAGATTACGAGAATGCGCGTATTAATGCGTTCTAGTGCCACCAAAACACTAGAAATGCAGTCTCTTGTATTAAAATGAGCTTGTGTCATAGATATATTTACTGTTTACAAAAATGCACCTCTTTAGCTTACGCGGCTGAGTGCTCGAGCCAGATGTGTTTCCCTCCGGTGGGTGTTGACGGCTCTCGGTTTCTAACTGCCTGCATTTGCTATCAATTTTGTCTAAATGCTTTGATATAAAACTCAAATATTGGTTCCATACCTTGTTATTATTGCATCCCTTCGTACAGCAGCTTTTAATTTTCCATAAATGTTTTAGGTTTTTGGTAAAGTGACGAGCGTTGTCATGCCAAAATGTGCATGCCTGCCGAAATATAAAAGTGGATTTGAATTTTTATGAGCTATATTCCTGCTCAAAAATATTTAAACTTTTATACAAAGACATTATTAATTATAATATAGGGCACATCACATGTAAAGTACTGTAGAGTCATAGGATAATTGCAAAATATATGTTTTTATGTTATATGGGGCTTATGACACTTCTATTGCACAAATGTACCCTATTGTCACATAAAAATCCATAACCGAATCGATATTGGTGCGAATCGAAAATAAAATAGATTTTGGACCTTGTGAATCGGAATAGAATCGATTCTGGAAACCAGTGGCGATACCTAGCCCTAGTCATTAGCAGAGTTTACATGGATAATTTAGTAAAAATTAGTACCACTCTACTTTAAAATAAAATTTAAATCAGGTTGGGCCTTTCTCTTCCGATTAAGGTGTTTATATTGAGCATTTTCATTCAGGTTGGCTTTTTAACCTTATTCAAATTGGAATAATAGGATCCATGTAAACGTAGCTATTGTGCAACGTTTGCCATGCCTATATAACACAGCCAACATCTTTGAAAATAGTTGTTCTGAATGTTTTGAACGTTTTTTAGGAAATGTGTTTTTCAGTTAAAAGGCTAATTGAGCGTTCAAAACTACCGTGTCTCCATGTGGATCACCTACCCTCATTGTCATTGTCCAATGGTTTGTCTTCTGTTTTGTCTGTCTGTCGATACAGTAGTATTTACCCGGTTCTGTATGTGTGTTTGTCAGCTGTGCTGCTGGTTTCCTGTGTTCCTGCCCTTTGATGACATTAAATATGTTTATTGCCTGTGGTGCGTTTGGGTCCACAGCACCACCGTCAAACAGCACAAACACTTGCTGCACCTGTATGGTGTCCATGTTGGTTTTGGTACCAAAATATTGCCTAAACCATCAATCAATCAAACTTTTTATATATTATTATTATTATTATTATTATTATTATTATTATACTATTTATATAGCACTTTTCATACAAATTCATGTAAGACAAAGTGCTTCACACTACAATGTCATTAAAAACAATTAAAAATGAGTTAAAACAATACAATATATAAAAAATAAAGTAATACCACCACTCACGTTACACTCATCATCCCAAACCTCCAATCACAAACAAACATCGGGACTCCCATTCCCACCATCCCAAACGTACATTCTCACGGCGAGTCTCTGTTTTCTGCTTTTCAAAAGCCAGTGGTTGTCAGTGCTTCAAGTATGACAGGACTTAACATCTGTCATTGAAGTCGATAAATGTGCGCAGTTACTATACCTCTTTGTTTACAATTGTAAAAATCTTGTAATGTGTCCCCATCTTAAAGAAATGCAAATTCTCTCAAAACCATGTTCTACCAGGGGACTTATACATAAATATATGTAAATATATGGTATCCGTCAAAACGCAGAATTGAATGTCATAACCAACACTTTAAGGTTTAGGATTAAATCACGTTGAGATCTTCTATGTTTAATAAAACCTTTACGAGTGTTTCTTTCTTTGTTTCTTAGAAACGGCAGCCGCTGCCTCTGTCTCCACAAAACTACCCCCTGCATGGCAGCGAGGTGAACGGTGCCCATCCCTCTGGCTTCCACTCCAGCGCCAGCGGCTATGGAGTCCCCAACCATACGCCACCTATCAATGGGACTGACACCATTATGGGTAAACCGCTTGTGTGTTGATGTTGTCTTGTGTGTTGATGTCTGCTTTAACGTAGTAGCATAACACAGCACATTGGAATTCATATGTCGTGCGTTATTGTGTGATTGCATCTCTGTCGTCAGCTAACCGGGGGACCGCTCCTGGAAGTTCAGGCGATGAGATAGGAAAAGCCCTGGCATCTGTAAGTAGTAACACAATATTCTCACTCATTTGTTGGGGTGGTACGTACTTATCTGGACAGTGAGTGGCAGAGCAATTCAAAGGAGGGTCCATGTTTATGCGTGGTTTTGTCTATTTTTGTGCGTTCTGCATGAAAATAGTTATTTTAAATGAGAGATTTTGTGATTTGAGGCCAAACGGTACCATGCGTGCTTAAGATACATAGAGGGAGCACCCTGCCCAAAGTGGGATTAACCCAAATAAGTGCTCTCCATGTTTCTGTATTGTGCTACCTGTACAATAAGTAGGATGGAAAGTACTTAATGGAAGTGTGTGTGTGTGTACAGATATATCCCTCAGACGCCAACAGCAGCACTTTCCCCCCGTCTCCTTCTACACCTTCTGGCTCACCTCAGGCTATATCGGGTGAGTAGGCATGCAGCCGTAGACATCGCTCTGGTGCCTCAAGGTCACTTTGCCGCTCGTATCGTTTTGTTTGTTCTCATCGGGGCCATAAGCAAGGGAAGAAGACATTAGGAAAAACATTCAGTCTGACTGTGCCTGAATGGTTGACAGTGACTATATAGCTCCATCTATTGGGCCATCCCTAGAATATACAGGCAAGTGTTTGGCCATTGACACGGTGTACCCTGTGTTAATTCATGAGGTTAAATATCTTTCATCTTTTCTTTGAGGGTACATTTATTTCCATTATTCACATCACTCGGAGGAACCATGCACGAATCTCAGTGCCGTGTCGTCGTATCGTTGGTTCATGCATGAGTGAGCTGCAAAAATAGCAGAGGGGATTCTATGTGTTGGATTTCTATTTTGGATTCCATTGCTGTGCACCACGAGGCTGACATATAGCAACTAAACAATCACATGGCCAAGACACGGTGTGTCGGAGTCAACTGTTGAACATACAAGAAGGAAGCACTGGTGAGCTCAGAAATGATATTAAGCATAGCTGCTGTAGATTGTATTTGCTGTATGGCCAACGATGGCTAGTTAAACTACAAAACAAGTACGATTTCTGAAAATGAACAACCCAGAAAAGGTATGTTCTTGACTGACAATCACTTGACCTTAATCCAGCTGAGTGCGTGTTTCACCTGCTGAGGACGAGACTGAAAAAATAACTCCCGAAACGAAAAGGGAACTGAAGACTGCTGTGGTAGAGACCTGGCAGAGCATCACTAGTGAAGAAACCCAGCATCAGGCTATGGCTCTACGGGTTGTAGACTCCTGAGTAGCTATTTCTGGCCCACTGACATGGGGAACCACGCTCAGAGAAGGCTGTGATTCCTACATGGTTTCATGATATGTAAATAGTTTGCACTTCTGCACCTCTGTAGTCGCCTTCTCATTTATATACTGTATTTATTATTAAATGTTATTTAAATGAAGTGAGTCCTTAAGCTACCATGAGACTTGCACAGAATGGTGACGTGAGGGTAAATGTGCTAAATCCAGTGTCCCTTCATTCTTTAGGCTCTGCTTCCCAGTGGACCAGGTCCTCTGGACAGCAAACACCCTCCCCTAACTTTGAAGGAGGAATCCAGGCCCTGGTGAGTCTGAACATGCTCATGACATATATTGTGACATTTTAAATGATACATTTTCACAGTTCCTGTTTTGAATCAGATGGATCCTAATAGTTGTTCTCTGCCACGTCCTCAGCAGAATAAAATGGACGATCGCCTGGAGGAGGCCATTAATGTCCTCCAGCGCCACGTCGGTGGGCAGGGAGGGCCGGGGCTGGCAGAGATGCACAGCCTGCTCTCGACTGGCCTCGGGCTGCCAGCCAGCTTCAGCAGCGCCGGGCTGAGCATGGCCAGCCGTCTGCCGGGCCTGGTAAGAGGGATGAGTGCTGGGCTTCAGTGGGGTGTGGTCTCAGATGCATGTTCCATGCGTAGTCTGCCGGGCACGTTCGGTGGCATACTTAACACCAGGGAGCAATATCACACATTGGATCCGTGTCTCGCAGGTCTCCAATCACCTCGAGGATTCTGCCAGTTTGCCCTCTAGTGGCGGACTGTTGCATGGCCACCACGGTGCACCCTCTGGCCAGTCAGGCTCTCAGCCTGAAGGTTTTACCGGTAAGTCTTTTGCATGTGTGTGTGTGTTGTTGTTGTTCAGCTGTGAGCAAATCATCAACCGTGGTATAATATTCTATGATCCTGACAGTGGGGTTTAAGCTACTGCGTTGTAATATCCGCCCATGTTCAATACGTTGACCGCCGGCCGATTGCTCTCCAGGGCTACCGGGCAGCGTGTCCCGTTCCAGCAGCAGTGACATCAAGCGGGAAGACAAGGAGGACGATGAGAACTCCTCCATTGCGGACAAGTCCGACGATGAGAAGAAAGACATGAAGGCCCGCATTCGATCAAGGTGTCTAGCGCCCCTCTGTCACGAGTGACAGCATCATTTGTTTAACGTGTACATTGCTATCCCACAGCTGACCCTTAATTTGTGTTTTTTTTTTGTGTGTTCCACTCAAGGTTTATGGCACTGGTCTAGTAAGTGAAGTTTGAAAGAACTGGTAGAATATAGATATTTATATATTTAGCCAGTAGTACTGCTGTTTTAACCTTTCTTTAAGGTTGAATAAATGTTTCATGTACAGTCCCTTTCCGACATCTAATCATGTGGTCCATGCATCTCAGGGGAGTGTGGGCAGGAAAAGGAGGCCGTTGGATTCAGTATAGAAACATGACACTTCTCAGTTTCGTGTCTCTGCAGGTTCTACATAGACACAAATAGATAGTCACAGCTTTTTACAGCTGTAGGGTTTTTATTAAGGTTTTAGAGGAACTTGCCAATCAGGTGCTTTTCCCAAGATATGCCCAGTTTTTAACAATTGTATTAAGAAACCAACGATAGAATAATTCACTCAGGCTACTGCTATTTCCTCATACATAAAGCTTGTTGGAGGAAAGGCCCTTTATTATTAAAAAAAAGGCTCAGAATGTAATACTTAGCATCAATCCAATGGGTATAGCATTGGATCCATTTGTCAGTGGTCATGACCATTATTTCCACAGTTAAATTAGATTCTAAAGGGAGATCTGCATTTTATATTCACCTATATGCCTTTTCCCTTACAGCGGGAATATTTGTAACCTTTTTTTCTTGTCTCTATTGGGGTGGGTTAAGTTCAGACTGCTCAGTAGGGGGTGGTTGTAGGTGAACTGTACCCATACATATTGTTTCCTTCCCCCCCCTCGTCGGCCATTCCACTTGGCCCTCCAGTGGGGACGTTGGGGATGATGAAGATGACGAAGATCTGCCCGTGGAGGTTAAAGCGGAGCGGGAGAAAGAGCGGAGGGTGGCAAACAACGCTCGCGAGCGGCTGCGCGTGCGGGACATCAACGAGGCTTTTAAGGAGCTGGGCCGCATGTGTCAGCTCCACCTGAGCAATGAGAAACCCCAGACCAAACTGCTCATACTGCACCAGGCCGTTAACGTTATACTCAACCTGGAGCAGCAAGTCCGAGGTCAGTGGGGGTCCAGGGAGAAATGAGGAGGAGGGGAGGAAGGGCCCCATTCCAGTCCACAACACTCACATGGCTTTACTTGCTGGCCTCCTGTTTATTTCCAAACGTCAGCTTGTGCAGAAAGTTACTCTGTTTTGACGGCGGTAGACCCGCTCTTTAGGCTTATATTAGCACACCTTACTAAATTGAGGGGAGGGCACCCTAAAATGAAGCCATGTGCGACTGTTTTGAGACACGCCCGATCTCTAGTGCAATCTAGAGGGTGTTCTTTCGGGTTACACATACGCTATATGTGCTCTTATAGTGTATGTGTTGCCTGTTTTGACCATGGGCTTTCTGTCTCCACTGTGAAGATGCTTACATGTCTCTCTGCCTCACACTGAATTAACATTACATCTGTATGTTCACCACCCCTTTCCTCATGCTATTCCTAACCAAGCCAGCAGCCAACATTACACAGAGACACCACACCACCCCCATTCCCATATACATATCTTTATATGTAGTATTATTATTATTATATAGGTCTGTGTCTACTGACCCAGTGACTGACTGTATAGTATGAGTCAAATGATATTGAATTCAGGGGATTATTATTAATAACCTGCCATTCCATCCGTATTGCAGTTCTCAGTACTGCTTGCCCCTGTTTGTAGATGTTAACACTTATTTTGTTGATGCCCAAAGTCGTGTACATACTTGTCTTGTCTTTTGTTTTGTTTAAACAATTCCCCACTACCACTTGCCGGTTTCCCTTCGCAGATGGTAGCAGTGACCTCCTCCCTCATTCTCAGATAAATACATCTCCTGCTGCTGATGTATTTAACACGACGCCTCCCGTGTCTTTCTCTACGGCTTATACCTTTTGTGGCCTTGTCTCTGTGCTGTGCTGTAGCTGGCCAACCGTGCTGCTTCCTCCCTGACCCCCTCACTCTCTCTCTCTCTCTCTCTCGCCCGATTTTTGACAGCGCCCATATCACAGTAAACTCCCGTCCTGGACCTCATTGACCAGGAAAAACAAACGAAACAATACTACCTCTGCTGTGTTTTTATCGTTGATTAGACTAGACGGCGTATTTTTCGGCCCTGGTCTGATTCAAGTGGAGCTTTCACCTCGGCATCAAATCCTAGCCAGTGTCCACTTGGAACGTTTTGACAAACCCGTCTTTCAAGAGTTGACGGGGGGAAAATAATCGGTTGGTGTTGTTTTTTTTGGGTTTTTTTTGCATCGTTTTCAACACCACACTGATCCAAGGAAGAGATGTCCGCCGTGATGTCCTCCGTTTCCACCCTTCCGCTTTCTCTCGCAATGCAGCTCAACTCCACTCCAGAGTCTTGGCTCAGCAACTTCACCGGCCTAGTCCTGCTCCGAGATCCATGAGCTCAGACCGGCGTGAAGCGGCAGGGGAGGGAACAGGGAAAGCGTCTAGTAAGGCCACCTCTGAACAGGGTTGTTGGTTTGGGAGAGTTAACCAGCCCCTCCAACCCCCTCCTCCCCCCCTCCCTATCCCCCCCCCCAACCCTCCCCCTCCACTTCTCCTCCTGGCAGCAGCTGCAGCGTTGTCACGGTGACCGATGAGAACCTGACCGCGGAGGAGAAGGAGCAGCGGGAGCGCGAGCGGCGCCTGGCGAACAACGCTAGGGAGAGGGTGCGCGTGCGCGACATTAACGAGGCCTTCCGGGAGCTGGGCAGGATGTGTCAGGTCCACCTGCACAGCGACAAGGCCCAGACCAAGCTCATCATCCTGCAGCAGGCCGTCCAGGTCATACTGGGCCTGGAGAAGCAGGTGCGAGGTAGGTCCCGCCCCCCCCTCCCCCTCACCACCACCATCACGCAGGAAGGCCCTCCTGTCGGTCGCGTGCGTCCCGTCTTGAACTGTCGGCCAGTCGCGCCGCGGCTGGCTCTCCTTCATCGTCAAAAAGATCCCCCCCGTCCTCCGCTACACCGCCGCCGCCGCCGCGTCCAGTAAGAAGCTCTTGTCTGCCTTCCGACTAACACCGTGCGCTTCTGTAAATGCACCGGCCCGTGTCTGCCCTTTCTCCACTGGGACAGTTGTCCGAGGGCTGAGGAAGAAAGGGGAGAAGAAGGGAGGAAGTATATTTCAGACCCCCCCCCCCGCTAAGCCTCTGCAGTTGTGTCTTTCTGCTACCCACTTTCCTGTCCCGCCATGCCCTTGTTTGTCTCGACCCCACCCCGTCTGTGTGTTTATGTACGTCTAGAGCCGTGTGACCTTTGACCTTGCTTGACTTCATCTCACCTGTGTGTTCTCTCCTGGAAGAGCGTAACTTGAACCCCAAGGCTGCGTGCCTGAAGAGACGAGAGGAGGAGAAGGTGTCCGGGGCCGACCCCCAGATGCAGCTCGGCGGGGGGCATCCTGGTTTAGGAGGGGATGGGCACAACCCCATGAGCCATATGTGATTCTCACTCAGGTGAGCCCGTGCAACCTTTTGCACATTGTTTTTTATAGTGCCTGCAATAACTTGAAATTAAATGCTCTTTCACCAGCCATTGTGGCTAGTCAAGCCCTTATGGTCAAGCCCCACCCCTTTGCTTTACATATGACTGGGAGCGCATTGTGGGTAATCTTACCATATTACGTGGATAGTTGGTTCTACACATATTTCTCATCCTAACACTTGTGTATGAGGGGTAGTTAGTATAGTATAGTATAGTATAGTATATAGGTCTTCAACCCTGCTCCAACACACCTGAATCTAATGAGGGGATCGTTACCCGGCTTCTGCAGAGCTAGATGACAATCCATTCATTAGAAATAGGTGTATTGGAACAGGGAGACATCTTAAACATGCAGGACAGTGGGTCCCCAGGACGAGGGTTATATTCCCAGCAGGGATTACAGCTCTCTTATTTTACAGTTACTTTTGTAAAAATAAAAGTGTTACTTTTTACTGTAGTGGTTTTTGTATGTTACCTTTTGTAAATGCTTACTCTTTCCTTTCTCATTCTTTTCCAGTTCCTGTTGATTGTACAGCCCTCATAACACGTGGCCTTAATCTGTTATCATGCATCTCAATGTGTGTTAATCAAAATATGGAAACACACAACCACCTCATTACTGAAAAGCCAGTGGCCACATTCCTGACCAGAAATACAGAGTGCACACTCATTCAGAGGGAGTTTTAAAGAATCTTTAACCTACACATTGGACTCTGAAGGGACGCTGTTTTGGAGACTATGGAAATTGAACACGAGTCAAGTTTTGTAAGACATTTTTAAAAGTTTCTTTACATGTTGGGAGCAAAATTTGTTTGGATCAAATTGTACTTTGGATCAATTGCTCAAATGAGCAAATCAGGATTTGTATCCGGATGGTTATTCGGCATTCCCATCTGAAAAGAGGTCTTACATTCATTACAAGCAAAGATGGCACGTAAATATATCTTTTGTTTGATTCATACCTGTGTAATAATAATGTTTGGCTGATTTAGGCCTAATGGATAGTTTTGGCTAAGATTGAAATGTTTATATTTTTCATTTTCCCTCTCACGATGACTGAACTGTAGAGGTAGGATTGGACACATCCAGCCACACTAGCACAAGTCTCTGGCATGCTAGTAATTCTTGACTAGTTGTGTATGGCGGAGGAAGAGGGGGAGACACCACAGGACTTATATGTGATGCTTTTGGTAAGGCTGGATCCCTCATTCTTCCAGCCTCCCGACCTGTACATCTTCTTTAACGTCACTGCCGTGGGTATGGAATAGAAAGACACAGCCAGAGAAGGACTCACAACATGAGCAAGGACTCATGGATGCCCATCAGCTGTGGTGTAGGATCACATTGTCTGGGGCTGGTGTTAACTCATGTTTTGCTTTTTGGACACTGCCGTCAGACTGAATGAATCGTACGAGATCTGTACTGCTCACGTCATTCACTTAACAAACATGAGTCACCTGCTGTCTCAACATCTCGTGGACTTTTCCAGTTGGCAGTGGGCATTTCCTTGCCCAAATGAAGTGTCCTCACTATAGCCCTCTGATATCATATCCCATGGACAATGTCTTGCAGCATGGTGAACCCACATTTAAAAATGTTAAAGCAATGTCAGATTTAAAGTAAGCAGGCTGTAATTTAACCATTTAGCCCAATGGGAGTAAGATGGGAATGGCAAAAATCAAAGGGATCATGAGTGTTATATTTACCTTTTGGTAAATTCAACCATTAGCCATTGACTGATTATTTTATTTTTTATTGTATTGGTTTTAACTGGTGTTCTTTACTCAGTTAAAGAGCATCCAATGTTTTGTTTTTCCTCTTGAACAATTGTTTGTAAGGTTCTTCCTTTTTTGTAGAATTGATTTATCATGGTTTTATTTGTATTGTATTTTTTACTTTGTAAGATAGTTGTATCAGTTTTTACTTTTGGACTGCTTTTTTGTTTTGTTTACATTGTTTAATGTAAGACAACTCTCAATTTAGATGCAAGGAACAAAGTAATGTCCGTTTTCTGCCAGGTGCTCAGATGTTCGAAACGTCAACAATTTTCTGGCTAGAACATGCATTTATGATATTGGTTAGATTTAAATGCCAAAACCGACTACCTGACCATGCACAATTGGCATATTTTGGTGTTTTGAGAGGTGCATAACTGATATAGTTTTATTAAAAACGGAACCCATTACTCTGCCTTTCACTGTCCATACCTCAGTGGATTTTGTGTTTGTTGTGAGGTAGGGTTGTTGGGCACAATTTGCAACTGAATTCAGTGTTTCATGATGATAACATGCAAAGCATGAAGAATTCATCAAAAAGGGTGGCCTTGGTCATTTTGGTTACTCGTCAGTGCCTGCTATTCGGTGGATGACACTGCATTTGAGGACTTGTACCTTGTTTTGTCATAATGCAGATGTGTAAAAAAGCGATTTACTTGGAAACCGTATGACAATGTCTCAGCACATCTAAATGCACAATATAATTCCAATGACAGATTTTGTGTCGATTCGTGTAATCAGATCTAGAAATTGGATTTAAAATCTGACACGTAGGACAGTTTGATCACAGTGTGACCCCAAAAGCTCAACTTAAACCCTATCTCTTATGTATTGAATATTTTTTAAGACATTTTCATTCTTAATTAGAGTACATTAATATACATGTACAGCTGTAAAATGTCTCCACCTCTTTATTTGATGCAAACCGATGCTGGTATGTAACAGTGTTTGGTTTACTTTTAGGTCATTTTTGTAATTTATGTAATGGTCAGAAACTTCACTATGCCAGTGAATGCTCTATCAATTATTAACCCCCCC
>JAODOY010000009.1:1237748-1289703 GCA_025399855.1 Forbesichthys papilliferus | reverse complement strand
TATATATATACACACACACACAAAATAAGATTTGACTCAATTAAACTATCTCTTGTCAACGAGATTGGGTTAAATTCTGCTTATTTGCTTTATTTATGTTGGCACTAGTTAATGAGCTGTGCATGTAGATCGCTACTGTATAATCGTAAACAGTTTGGCGGAGGGATCTAATGAGGTCTAGACGTGAGAAAGCATCGACAGCTGACAACACACGGTTCACAACACTAACAAAACTGCTGGACAACAAAATATTCTTGACTATTAAAAAGCAGACGAATAAAGGCTGCAGTTGGTATGGAAACTAAAAGGTGGGTGCAGTGCATTTAACATCGACGGTAATATGAAAGTTAATGCAGGAAATGCATGAATGAATGCCTTGTGCAATTCTTACCAGCAAGCTAACCTGTGCGCTAACATCTGGGATGTCAGCACCTCATTTTAATGATAGTGAAACTAACTTAACTTTTTAACAAACTTGCATCTTCAATTTATATGTAGTAAAGAAAATGTTGGAGTTGCAAGATGTTTGCACTTAGAAACTTGAACTAGCCAGATAATGCTCACGTTACCTAGCTTGCTAGCTTGATTAGCCAGCTAACTTGCATTGTTTACACATGCTTCACTTGTTGGTGTAGTGCCAATATTGCTTCCCCGCTGAAATAGTTAATTTCCTTTGTATTGTTCTCTTAGACGAGACAAAACTAGTATGCTTAACTTACTTATATTACTCTAATTAGTTTCCTGAATAAAAATGGTTCAAGAATGAGGAACTAGAAAGTATATTGTTGTTCTCATCTTATAAAGCAACTGCCGTGGGGTACTTTTATATTTGTACATTCTGTAAGCAAATATGCGTATTAATAATGACCTAAGTAATTGAGATTTTATCATAATGATACAATGAACATTATATATAAAGATAGTATGACCATAATCTACTTATTAGTTCCGTAATATTTAAAATTTGAGTTCCTAATTATGCGTTAGAAAAATAGTAGGTAAAAAATGTAAACGGAAAATTAACAATAAACAGAAAAACACAATTGTATGTCAGATTGTATTTACGTGTTACGGTACTGTGTGACCTGTACACCCCATTTTCTGTTTGTGTCATTTTATTTTAAGATTATATTACTTTTCTAAATCACTGTATTATTCTCTCTCCCTAGTTCCATGCCTAGTTCACATACTAAGCGCTTTTTGAGTAAACCCCAGATTACTCGTTGTCTGGGAAATAGTGCGGATGTTCAAGCCATCAACCCGCGAACTGGCAGGCTGCTCATCGTGGCCAAGGCGCAGCGTAATAGGCATAAGCATCGTTATGACAGCAGCCATCAAATCAAGGTAGGTCGTTCGTTAAGACTTATGTTGTACCCAGTATTGGGCAGTAACTATTTACTGTAATATTATTACATTTTTCAATAACTCGTAGTGTGTAACTACTTCATATTTCCAAAACAGTAATAATATTACAATTACTAATCCAAGTAACTAATAGTTACTACATTACAAGAACGAGATGTCTGGTCCTAGCAATCTTAGGGTAGGCTAATTGAACCAACCTGTCCAATCATCTTTTTGATTGGTTTGAGAGGCTGCAATGTTTTTACTTTGGCTGATTGTTGACCCCTAATGTTAATTATTGTCCCAATAAAGATAATTAGATTCTAAAATGAGCTTGATGCACAGGTTGTCAGGCAGGGTAGTGATTATGAAAGTATTATAGTAATGTAATGAGTAACATAACTAATTACGTATAATACCCAGTAATAAGTTAAGTAATATCATTACTTTTTGAAGGAGTAACTAGTAACTTATTTCAATTCAAAGGAACTTGCCCAACACTGGCTGTACTATATGGCTGGCTATATAGTTTTTAAATGTTGTCAAAAACATTGTATTGGTTAAAAAAATGTAATTGTCCACAACATCAAAGCTATTTCAAGTGCTGAGATGGAGTGTAATCATTAACACCTGCATGCAATACAGTATTTAAACATGTAAATAATAGTGTTTGTAGAGAATTGTATAGTTTTTGATGATTTCACTGATTGTATTACTCATTAACCTATACTAAGTATCTCAGGCCAGGATATGATATAGTATGAGTAGTCTTTGTTCCTGTTAAATTCATAAAGTATCAGTGCCTTAAGGAAAACATTTTCTCAGCTAAAGAGATCATCCATGCTTAAATGCTAAAACTCTGGTCATTGTATTGCTGTTGTGTTTTGAATCTGCCTTGCAGGCAAAGCCTGATTTAAACACAACTCTACCAGTTCGACAGACAGCGTCCATCTTTAAACAACCAGTAACCAAGGTGACAAATCACCCCAACAACAAGGTGAAGACAGACCCACATAAAGCTGTGGAGCAACCAAAACAGGTGATTAATGTAATAAATGTTTTAATATGAAGCCTAACAAAATCCATGTCCAGCAACGGTTATCTTGTTAAACTTCACATTTTTCTCACCATTCATTGGCTGAATCTAGTTATGGTTTTTGCCATATCGTGATATATTAAGAGATGTATTACATAATGTGTTTGTACTGCATTTACAAAAAATATGGCAAGGACATAAAAACAAAAGCATGTGGATGTCATTTGAACGCAGTGTTTGCATAAAGGTAGGCTTAATAACAATGCATTTGATTAACCCAGCCTCGTGATTTTAACTACTGACCACCGCCACCACTTAGATAATAAGAAATATACGTTAAGTAACGTCATCCGTCATAGTGAAAGTGTGACAGAGAATGGAGTTGTAAAGCATAGGATTGTACAGGGTTAGAGCGGTTAAAAAAACACACACTTTGAACAGATTATTAATAGTCTGAAATATTACCCAATTTAAATGATAAAACTAATGCATTCTCTGAGTCTGAACTCTAATTCAAGTGTTTGGCTGTTAGGGGACCTATCTACTTTAAAATATAAGATGCAGGAATCTAACATATTGTAGCTCTGAACAAACTTTTTTATCTTTTTATTTTTGTCATAATGTCACCTTTTTTAAGGCGGAAGGAAATCACTTTGCAGTCTGACATGCACGGTCTCCACGAAGTTTAATAGCTGGCGTACTGACATTTATGTTTGTTGTAAATTATAGATTTGTTGTGCTTCCAGTTGTTGCGACATGTACTCTTCACTCTGTACATATATTGCTATTCTGCTCATCCAAACGTTTTAACCCACAGTGAGAGCAGATATTTGTGAAATAAGATACTGTAGGCTAATACCTAAAATGTGGGGGGTCTGATGGGACTGGGAGAGAGCTAAACTTACCTTATGTGGCCAATGACTATTTGTGTTTTTTATATATAGTAGTTTACTGCATCCCACATAGAACAAGCAATATTCTATATTATATAATACAACACACACGTTGCATCTGAAAAGTATTCACAGCGCATAGCACATTTTATGTTACAGCCTTATTCTAAAATGGATTAAAATAAAAATGTATTCAAAATTCTACACACAATGCCCCATTATAACAAGTGAAAAAGTGTGTTTCAAGTTTTACAAATGTATTAAAAATAAATCACATGTACATAAGTATTCACAGCCTTTGCCATGGCACTCAAAATGGAGCTCAGGCACATCCTGTTTCCACTTATCATGCTTGAGATGTTTCTACAACTTGATTGGAGTCCACCTGTAGCAACAATGTGTAAAACAATAACATTTATTTATTTGTTACGTTACCATGCCATCATCAAATATAAGTTTGCAGTTGTATATTTGTGTTTTAGCTGTAATGTTGGCCTTATTAGATTCAGTGTGTTCTGGAACAGTAACTATTGAATTGATTATATACAATTATGATTTTGATTGGACACCCTTACAGAAAGTTCCACATTCAATGCATTGCTTTTATGCTGAATCTATGGAAAATAACAGTGTTATATGCACGTGTGTGTTTGTCCTACATATTGCACACTACACATCTTTACTACATACGTCTTCATGCCTTTTGTTAATGTTGGATGAAAAATTATTGTGGTCATATTAGATCAGTGTCTCTTTACAATTAGTTAGTCTATAATGAATTCCCCACTAACCACGAATCTTTAGTGATTGGGTGAAATTAGTTTTGTAGGGTTCCTGTTGGGTTTTGCCATCATTGCAGTCATAAATTAATATTTATTCAGGGACTTTCAGTGATCATTTATAGGCAATTGTGGGCATTAATTTGGTGGGACAAGACACTCGTTCACGTACGCTAGATTTCAAATAGGTTGCGATTTATACAGGATAACTACAGTGGGATTTGCGTGCGTTTTATAAATCTGAATATTTTTGTGCGCACGCACTTTGTGTCTTGTTCGTATGCAACAATCTAGTGTGAATTCTATGCACACTTTTTATAAATGAGACCCCAGGACTCCATTTCTGCAGCACTCCACCAATCAGGCCTTTATGGTAGTGGCCAGATGGAAGCCATTCCTCAGTTAAAGGCACGTGTCAGCCTGCCTGGAGTTTTCCAAATGGCACCTGAAGGACTCTCATGCTATGCCCACACACACTGCTATTTCCATCCATCCATCTTCAACCGCTTATCCAGAGTCGGGTCTGGGGAGCAGCAGCTCCAGCAGGAGACCCCAAACCTCCCTTTCCCGAGCCACATTGAAAAGCTCTGACCTCTGTGTTCATGTGTAGACAGGTAATGCAGAGTTTTAGGCTTGTAACGTCAGCATGTGGGCCGGTCTATTGTTTGATGTGCGCTGTTAACAATTTACATCAGAGGGAATACAGCTTAACAGAGATGTTTCAACAGATGGAACTTCCACATTCAGTTTTTGAAAGAAGGGGGGCGACTTTTTTCAGACCAGAAGTGTTGCACTTTTGCTTAATTTTGAAATGCATTATAATGCTCAGTCTTGCTATAATTCTCCATGTTTGAGCAATGGAGGATGTATTACTGTGTTGGTTTTAACCTTGCTAACGGGACTTTTTACATGTTTACATACAGTTACTATCCAATTATAATGACGTTCGGAGTGAACTATGGAGGTCACTGACAACATTTCAGAACCAGTAATCAGGCTTCTGATTGGCTAAAACGGCTTTAACGGTGAGGATTATATCGCTGGCTTGGCATGCTCTGACAGGTTAACAGCGTTAATGCGTTTCCGTGTGGACATATTTATTTTCTTTTTTTTAAAACGTGCTGGCAGTGGTTTCGAAGTAAAAAAGTTTTTTGTATAAATTAGAAAAAACCCTGTTTTACAATTTAGCCGTGTACGTGCGGACATAGTCTCAGACCATGAGAAAAAAACATTCTATGGGCTGATGAAACTCTTTGGCCTGAATGCCAAGTGCCATGTCTGGAGGAAACCAAGAACTTGAGTCTGTAATTGCTGCCAAAGGTGCTTCAACAAAATATTGACCAAATGGTGTGAATACTTATGTACATGTGATCTTTATATATTTAATTATTTTTCAAAATGTTCAAACGTTGTTATTATAGGGTATTTATTTTGTGTTCAATTTTGAGGAAAATGTATTTTAATCCATTTTGGAATAAGGCTGTAACATAATAAAATGGAGAAAGTGAAGCTCTGTAAATACTTTTCAGATGCACTGTACAGTATGTAGCGTATTATTGATATACAGTACATATGTTGTAATGAACTAGTTCTAAAATGGCTAGGCAGTGTAGTTTATAACCTGAATCCTCAATTGACTGACTGTGATCAAATGGTATCTAGTCAGGAAAATATATGTACAAGTTAAAGTACCGTATACATAACAAGCGATGATGACTTAGAATTCCCTTTGTTTTGTTTCCTCAGTTGTTTTGGGAGAGAAAGTTGAGCGGTTTGAGTGCATTTGACATTGCAGAGGAGCTGGTCAAGACCATGGATCTACCCAAGGGCTTACAGGGTGAGATGCTATGCACAGGGCACTCAGTGACTATCATACTGGTGTGTCTGAAGACAATTGTTCACTTGGCAGCTGTCATTTATTAAATTCAGCTCAGTCTTAATAACCTAGACTCAACATTTTCTATTAGAAGACCAGACCACTGTATAAAACGAAGGTGTGGTGTTAGCAAGGCTGGAGAAAGATGGATATGTGTACTCTTCTAAAAAAAAAACGTTCTGCACCACCATTTACGGAGCCTGGGCTGTGTAGAAACACCAGATTTGTTTTCCCAGAGCGAACACCGCAAGGACAGCTAGCTTACGGTGACACATTTACTGAGTGTGTGTGTTAGTGAGCTTAACATCACTGGCTCCATCTTTTAAGCTGTTCTAACCACAAATGAGCAGGATTGGTTGGAGTGGTTTTTCTTCAATGCATGTGCCTAAGAAAAATATGTGTATATATTATTTGTTTTCACTGTGTCTGAATATTATTCTTTATCCAGACCTCCTGTCACTCATTCTACAAAATAGAAAACATGCCTTGATAGTATTACGATGTTGCCTCACCTGGCTAAATGTAAGAAATGATTAAGGCAGATTATGACTTAGATCTTGGCTCTTTAACTGTGTGTGTGTGTGTCTCAGGTGTCGGGCCTGTCTGTTCAGATAAAACCCTACTGTCTGCCATCGCCAGTGCACTGCACACCAGCCCCACCCCTGTCACTGGCCAGCTGACCGCTGCTGTGGAGAAGAACCCTGGGGTCTGGCTCAACACCACACAGCCTCTTTGCAAGGCTTTCATGGTGACTGATGACGACATTAGGTACATCTTGCATGCGTACACGGTCACACACAGCACATATTTACGATGACTCATGAATGTGCACGCTGATTTAGACAATATACTATGCATTTATATCACATGCAGCTTCAGAAAGCATTTGCAATTTCTTAAAAGGGACAACTTATGGAGAACAAAATCACTTTGCAGGGCTTTTCATCGCTACATTTGGGTACCTGGAGTCTCAACTCACAAAAGTTGATATCAGACAATTCATACTTTTTTTTTGTGTGTGGCCTATGTCTGTATACAGCTCTTTCACCAAACCTTGATCATTTGAACACTACTGCTGAGGTGTTATGGAGGCCCAGGTTGCTTTGATAGCAGCATTTAGCTTGTCTGCATTGTTGGATCTTGTCTTCTCATCTTCCTCTTGACAATACCCCATACGTGTTCTAAGGGGTTCAGGTCAGGTGAGTTTGCTGGCCAATCAAGCACAGTTATCCCATGGTCATTGTACCAGGCATTGGTACCTCTGGCAGTGTGGGCAGGTGCCAAGTCCTGCTGGAAAATGAAACCAGCATCTCTATAAAGCTTGTCAGCAGAAGGAAGCATGAAGTGCTCTAACATTTCTTGGTAGATGTCTGAGTTGACTCTGGACTTAATGAAACACAGTGGACCAACACCAGAAGATGACACGGCTCCCCAAATCATCACTGACTGTGGAAACTTTACACTGGACTTGAAGCAACTTGGATTCTGTGCCTCTCCACTCTTCCTCCAAACTGTGACCTTGATTGACAAATGAAATACAAAATGTACTTTCATCTCAAAAGAGGACTTTAAACAACTTTTTTTCTCCCTAGCCCAAGTAAGCCTCCAAGGCTCCGGTTATCCCTGTTGCTCGTACTTTTTCTACCACACTTTTTCATTCCACTCAACTTTCTTTGAATGTGCTTAGACACACCATTCTGAACAGCCAGCTTCTTTAGCAATGCTCTTCTGAGCCTTTCCCTCCTTGTGGAGGGAGACTGACTGTCTTCTGCTAAGCAGACTTCCACATGATTATGAATCCTTCTGAACTGAGAGACCATTTACAGTCTGACAATATTGCACTATTTCACAATATTCTAATTTGATAAACTGAATTTGGGGTTTTCATGAGCTGTAAGCCATAATCATCAAGCTTAATACAAATACAGGTTTGAACTATGTATGAGTTTCACTTGTCAATATATTTTTTGAAATTGCTTAACTTTTCCACAATATTCAAATGTATTGAGATGCACATGTAGGAGTACTCTCGGGCGAGTACTGAGTCACGGAGGTCCCGATGGTACCTCCGGCGCTCGTACAAGGGTATCTGTAAAAGTTGTTGCCTCCCGAGTTTATTTTTTATAAATCTGAGGTATTTTCACAAAAGCATGCCTTGGGTCAGACGTTCAACCCTTAAGGAACAACGTGTGGAAAAAAGGGAATAATCTGTCCCCTAAAATCTGTTCACCCACAAAACGTATGCATTTTCACATTTGAGATGCACTGAATTAGCTTGACAAGATGCTGCCACACTGAAATTGATAACTCAATTTGGTTGGTTCTATTGTGTTCCCTCCAGGAAACAGGAAGATCTGGTGCATAATGTGAGGAGAAGGTTAGAAGAAGCCCTCATGGCAGATATGTTGGCACACATAGAGGACACGACTGCTGAAGCTCAAATAATGGCGAACACACCAGAGGATAAGATTGACAAGCGGGACAAGGAGGAGTCCTAGCAAAAGTAAACAAATAAAATGCAATTACGGCAGAATTATAATGTATGTTTTGCTGCTGTCCATCTAGTTCCCAGCATTTAGTAGTATTATAGTAGCATGTGACGAATAACAATCAGAAGGTAATAATCTACAATTAACATATTTTTGTTGTTGTCCTCCTGCAGGACTGTTTGAAGAAAACGAGCTGGCTTATACACAGTATTCTTTCCTCACAGATTTTATAAATTGCCTAACTCCATCATAAAGAATTGCTTTTATAGCTGTTGCCTTCAAACCGTGTCAACTTATGGCACAACAGTCTAAAATATAGCTTTTGTTGTTATTATTTACATTTTGATATTTTCTGAAAGGTGCTTTGAAGTTATATGGTTAGATGTAAGTTCTGTTTTACCTCTACTAATGTTACTGTATGTGTACAAATGGATGGTGCTTTTCATTATAGTCTTAAATGTTTTGGTTGAGACAAAGCTTATTGGTGGAACAGAGCAGTTACTTAGAATACCTTTTGTGCGTGTGTATCTTTTCGTGATTATAGCTGACCTTGTTCCAATTTTACTTTGGCACTGTAGGGAGTATATGCCATGATACATGTTGAATGTATATATTTATATGTACACCATATGCAGTTTAATGCGAGTAATCATAATGTAATGTGTTTTAAAAAAAATGCATGGCTTAAATTAGTTACACTGGCTTAAATGGACTGAAATTTGTATTCAGGTGTGTTTTGACACAATAAAAAAAAATTTACATTGACACTGCAGATTACTACATTTTGATTGTCTCAGTAAAAGAAAATGTATGTTTTCATATGCTGATGTATTCGTGTACCTCGTTTCTAATGTTTTAAGTAGTTTTCTGTACCATGTCACTATAAAATAAATGCAACTCTTTTTGTAATTGGACTGTCATTGTGAAGTCAGTTTGCAGCAATGTTTATTATTACAACTGGGGCATCTTCTCCATTTTTAAGCAAATACACTTCAGAATTTATAAACTGCACGGCACAGATTGCATGAGCATAATTGGTTATTTGTTAGACCACCCAAAAACCCTACAGCAAGGTAGCCATGATGAACACACCCTATGACAAAATTGTATGTGGCATTGTCTGGCGAGAAATCAAGTGTTCGAGTAATGAGAATATATTGTATATTAATATTAGTAACATTATCGGTAACGTTACAGGCAACAACAAGCGTTTTAGTGATGCGCTACTGTTCTGCGTGGCCTTTGAACCCATTGTTGTGTCGCGGGTGACGTCAGTGCTCTGTGCAAGAGAGACAGTCAGAGCGGCGTGCGCCTGGCGAGACAAAGGCGGTGGACCAGGGTCAGGGAACAGCAGAGAGAAGCAAGGACCACTATTTTTTACTGAGGTAATATTCTTGTGTTACATTTTAGAGACAGTAATTTAGCCGCAACATATAATAGACGGCCTCTGACAGACATTGGAATGCGACTATGTGAAGTAATTTCAACAGCCTCCTTTTCGTTTTTATACATTTTCTCCAACGCCCCCAATTTAGCGTGCTAGCTAGCTTTGCTAGCATTTAGCGCACTCCTAGTCGCCTCCTCCTCATTGCTGCTTCTCATCATTTCTTCAAGATTTTTCAAGAAGCAACCGGGACCACACCGACAAGCCAGAGAATAAAGGATCAAGTAAGTTAATCTTGCCAGCACACTTTGGGTAGATGTAATGTCCAATTGCCATGTACGGTAATTGAGAAGGGACTGCTGTTTGTTGGTGCCAGCTAACCAGCTAGCATTGGAACTCCCAAACAAAGGGTCGACAACGTGACGCTAGCTTGCTAACAGATGCCAACAACAGCGTTCATCTTAAATTGTCACGAGTATATTTAAAATTAACACAGTTAATTTAACTGATTTAAAGTGTTAATTTCCATGTATATGTACAACTCGTTAGACCGTTGAAAACGACTGACATCTAGATGTCTTCGGGTAGCCGACTACGGTAGAAGCCGCAACAACAGACAAAAGCAGGCGCTCAATCGGCACACTGTTTATGTGGTTTGTAGTTAATGGAAGGAGATATGACACCAAATGTACTATTGTTTCTGGAGTTTAATTCAAAATAGTTTTTATTTTATTTTGTTATAGGGCTCACGCAACTCAAAAATAATAGGCATCCGAGACCTAATGTGAGATCTTCGGTGACTATGCCTAGCCCTCTATTCCATCCCGAGATTATGGACCATGACATGGTAGTCAGCAGTCAACACAATGGGGTCGGTTTGCCCCGAGACACAGACCAAGAGTCCCGAGATGAGGATCACCAAGAGGCGCTTCGCTTCGCACTGGACCAGCTGTCACTCATGGCTCTGGAGAAGGTAGACTGTAGCGGTGTATGTGGACTTGTTGACCCCCACGATGGGACCCAGGGACCGGGCTCTGAGAACTGCAACGGTGTAGGAGGTGGAGGTTATGTAGATCTCCAGATGCTGGACCATCCTGGTGGTTCCCCCGACTCCCCGACGTCCTGCTCCCCGTCTCCAGAGTACTATGGCTCTGGCGGGTACCACATGGCTGGCTCGCACTCCATGCTTCACGGGGAACAAAGCTCAATCCTCTGCAACAGAAAGAGAAGTGTCAACATGACCGAATGCGTGCCCGTTCCGAGCTCTGAGCACGTTGCTGAAATCGTGGGACGCCAAGGTAAGACCAGCAGCCTTGTGCGACCCCCCCAATATTGTGTGTTTGACAGTGTGAGTAGATCAACAGCTCTACCAGCCGCACGCGTTCAGTTCTTTGTTTGGGTGATTTGAAGCAGGGCCCCCAAGTTTACAGCGCGTCTTGTGGCGTTGGAGGTGGTAGTGGGTGAATGCTGTCGGCGATTGCGTTTTTATTGTCTTCCATACCTAGGGTAGTATTAGATCGTATTTGCATGTCCGTTTAACCAGCCGAGACAATAGGTAGAGGGAATGAGTGTTTGTGGTTCGAGGGGGAGGGGTGGGAGATGGTCAGACAAAGCGGCAGATTGTCGAGAGTCTGGGCATGTAGTGGTCTGCACCAAACAAAGGAAACTTACCGAATGCTGCTGTTTTAACGCGCCGAAGTCACCACATCGATAGTTTTACGGTTATATAAACTGTTAGTATTTCAATTAAGGTTTGATGTAGAATGTAAGTGTTTTTTGTTTTTTTTGTTGTCGTTGAGCTGAGTGAGGCTAGACGAGGCAGACACATAACCACGGGACTGGGCGGTGTTACGCCCTGCACCCAGCTCCGGTTTACAATTTTTGTCGAATGAAAATTCACTTATCAATATCAATTTTCTTGTTAGTTTTAAATTTGCTTTAACTCATATTTGCGATGTGTGTATCATGCATGTTAAATGTGACAGGCGCGGCAGCGTTATCGCATTGTTCTCTTTGTTTGAAAAAGCCATGCTTTCTGCTTCCCAGAATGACATCACGCACTGAGCACCCTATTGGCTGCAGAGAGCAGTCGTCCATATTTTAAAGACACAGTAGCATATTTTGATAGCTAAGGCGGATGGCCAGCTAGGAAGGATGCATGTTTTGACAGCAACTGAATAGTAAAGCATAGCATTTCAAATTTGAGCCATCATTCGGAGTACTGAATATAGACCCATAACAAATTATAATCATGACAGTAAAAACATGAATACTTAATTCCTAACTTGTTTTAAGGATATCTAAAATAACCTTTCATGTCTGCCAGTTAGTTTTGCTATATAATACTAATGTTTAAAGTATCTGTATCTGCCCCTACACCTTGTAGGTTGCAAGATCAAAGCCCTGCGTGCCAAGACAAACACCTACATAAAGACTCCGGTGAGGGGGGAGGAACCAGTGTTTATTGTGACGGGGCGCAGGGAGGACGTTGAGATGGCCAAGCGTGAAATTGTTTCCGCCGCCGAGCATTTCTCCATGATCCGCGCGTCCAGATGCAAAGCCGGCACCGGGCCCGGAGCTGGGGGCTCCCTTCCCGGACCCCCCCACTTGCCGGGACAGACCACCATACAGGTAGACCCCCACACCACAGCTTTCTCCCGTCCCAATGGGCGTGGTCACGTCAGGTCAGGCCTCCCGCCTTGTGTTCGCTGCCTGTGCCTAACGTCCGTGTGTGCTGCGTTCAGGTGCGGGTGCCCTACAGAGTGGTGGGCCTGGTGGTGGGGCCCAAGGGTGCGACCATCAAGCGCATCCAGCAGCAGACGCACACCTACATCGTGACGCCCAGCCGGGAGAAAGACCCAGTGTTCGAGGTGACCGGCATGCCTGAGAACGTAGACCGCGCCCGGGAGGAGATCGAGACCCACATCACCCTGCGGACGGGCGCCTTCGTGGACCTCCAGGGCGACAACGACTTCCACACCAACGGCACCGACGTCAGCCTGGAGGGCCTGGGCTCGCTGAGCGGAGGCCTGGGCGCTGCTCTGTGGTCGCGGGCTACCAACCACCACCACCACCATCACAACCACCACCACCACTCTGCTCCCCCGCCCCCGCCCCCCCCTCCACCACCGCCACTGCCCGCGGCCGCGCGCAAGCTGTCCTCCTCCGCGGCCTACCACGCGCACGGCGGCGTGAGCTCAGACGGCTACAGTGCCGGTCGGAAGAGGGCGGAGGGCGGCAGCCCCACCAGCCCCTTCAGCACGGCCTCCAGCGGTGCGGGGGGCTTCACCTTTGGGGGGGAGTCTGCCGCCCCGGGGCTTCCCGTGGTGTCGTCGGAGGAGCTCGCCTTTGAGTTCAGTGCCGCTAACATCTGGGCGCCATTCGTCAACGGCGGCAAGGCCTCTGGCTCCCCCCCCTCCCAGCAGCAGACGCCGTCGACGACGACCCTGCGGCGCAACAGCAGTGGCTTGAGCGGCGGCGCCCTCACCCCCCGCCTGTCTCCCACCCTGCCCCAGGACGCGGGCATGGGTCCCCTGGATCACCCGCTGGCCCGCCGGGCCCAGAGTGACCCCCTCAGCACCTTGTCCTGGCTGCAGTCCAGCGGCACGGGCGGCACCTCCTTCTCCGGAGCGTCCAGCTCCAGCTCTGGGGGCTCCTCCACAGGCTACTCCTCCTGCTCCGCGTCCTCGCTGCCCGGCGGCTCGCCCACCGACTCCGAGGGGGGAGGAGGCGGCCTGACCTCTGGCATGCTGAGTCGACTAAAAGGCGGCTCCGGGCCCGGGGTGGCCGGCCTGGTGGGCCCCGGCGCCAACAGGGACTGCTTCGTGTGCTTCGAGAGCGAGGTGACTGCGGCGCTGGTGCCGTGCGGCCACAACCTGTTCTGCATGGAGTGCGCCGGGCAGATCTGCCAGTCGGCCGAGCCGGAGTGCCCCGTCTGCCACACGCCTGCCACACAGTGCATCCGTATCTTCTCCTAGTGCCCTGGCTGGAGGGCAGTGCCGGGCCTCAGCAAACGGACCGGAGTGTGCAACACGACTGGCAGAATGGATGGAAGGACTTACACTAATGGCCTTGGCACTCAGGATGGACCACTCCCATCGCATTAATAGATGATACTATAACCATGTTGAATAACTGTTGATAACTATGTCAAGATAAACAACAACAATAATTATAATGACTTCTTTTCTGACTGAGGAGGATTCATTCTGTTCTGCAGATGGCAGGCTTAGTCAGGCTTCTCCCAGTGGGAACTCAAGGAGCCAGTGTCTTATATTTCTTCGGGCCTTCATTTTGACCTGGACCAGTCTGCACGGCGTGGCCATAATTCAGGTTGCCGGGGACTGGTCTCTCTTCGTTTTCATTCTTGCTTCTTACGATCTCCTTTCTGCCTGCGGTTGTCTCAGCCTTTCCTTTGACACCTTTTGTACTTAACAGATATTTTTCGATGAAGTTGTCAATAAGGCCTGCACTTTTCTACTCTTTGTTTTATAATTGTTTCCAATGGAGCGCCAACGACTCTTAACCGGTCCATTGCTTTTCTCCTGTGATTTTATGCGCGCTTCATTAAGGGAGGGATAGTCGGGCTCTGATTAGACCATTGCAGTGGAGTGACCTCCAAGTATAACAAAGCTCACCAAAAACATAAGCAACACGCCATTGTTCGTAACATGAAATATTTGTATCAATGTAGGATGAATTGCCACCAAATTTTAGCATATGGCATTTTATTAAGTTATCCTCATTTGATTGTATTGAAGGAACACATGCATGGTCAGTTTATTTATTAACTTTTGGTCTGCCGGACAATCCGTCTTACTATTTTATGTGCTTCTGATGAAGATTTGAATGATGTTACGTATTGAGCTGTTAAGCTGCTGACATCTTTGTCTGTCATCAACCCAGGATTGTCTCGCTTTTTGTCCCACTGCCTAGGGAAGTCCACAAAGCCATCCATCCAAGTCAGTCTCCTCAGATCGTCTATCTGTTACAAATTTAATGGTTCCGTTTTTAATAATGGTCTTCTGACTGTTGTCTGTCAGGTTCTGAAGTAGAATAAGATGTTTTTGTGATGTAAGACATGAAAGTCATACATCAAGGGGTCTTGGTTGAGGAGACACGTCTGCCCCCATGTAAAATATTGTTACGGGGCTCTAGTTAGTTTGTTAATAATGCACTGCAGCTCCCAGCCCCTCTAAAATAAGGAAGAAATGCAGCTCTTAGAGGTTTATTCTAGCCACTTTTGGTCTTCCGCCCCAACCTTTCACAGCAAAGCTGTATGGCACTCTGAATGGCACCCTGCAATGCCCCATGTAAAGCTGTCCTCGGTCAAAATGTGTGCACTATGTGGAGAAACTGGGGAGTGTATCCAGCGTCTGGTCATTCTTCTAGTTTTGTGTGAATTCCCTCCTGCAGGGTTTCTAAGTACGATTTTCACATGTTAGGATTTGGGTTGGCGTTAGACAGGTTAGTTGATTAGTAGCCCTTGTTCGGCATGCATTGGAATTGGTCTGCAGACTGAGAAAAGCCATGACGATAGTCCTAACACTACAAACGAATGCAAAAGGGCTTCCTGTGACTGCATAGACAATACATTTTCAGTCTCACACAATAGAAACAATAAGAACATCTTTTTTTGGCAGCTAGTAGCTAGGTCATCCAGGGCTTCCAGACACAATTGTGTTAAAATCCCAGCAGCTGCAGAATGTTACTTGTTGTTGTGACTTCCCCTAAAATGCTCTTTCCCTGCACAGTGACCAAACACCAGGTTCTCCCTCACACCACTTTGCTTAGTTGGATCTTAATGCTTCATCATAATTATTTGTGATACTTTTTTTAGGTTTTTGAAATTGGGGTTAACTGTTTGTGTGCTTCTGCAGATGTTTAGCTGTTTGAGTGTACTACAGCAGTGCTTTACAGCAGTGTATTTTTTCCTTCTGTTTACATGCAGAGGGGAATCTGCCCTGAAGTTCAACTAGTGGTCTTTCTTAAGAATGATATGGTGCTTTGGTGCTACACTCTACTGAAACACTATGAAGGACAATGCTACTAGTTGCTTCATAAGGCAGCACAAGGATGTTTTTTTCACCCAATTGACTTGTCCAGTGCACTGTAGAACTGGCAGGCCATCACTGATGTCAAATGTTGCAGAGTAGTTGCTGGGGTGTGAATGTGTCTAAACAAACGGATGAATAACGGCTTGCGAGTCGGACTTAAGGCCATTCTTAACCCCTTGATAATTATCTAAGTTGAGTTTTGTTTTTAAAGAAACAATGTGTTAAATCTCACCATGTGGGTCTAATGGTGATTCTGGTGTTGCACCAGATTGTATCTGACCGATAGGAGTGTTAGGATAATGTACAGTAGCTTAACTGTTAAAAAGGTACAAATATTCGACTGCTGAATTTCTTTTCTAATGTTTAAAAGCTGAACTCTTCCCTTCCCCTTTCCCCAATAAAGGGTTGAAAACAGGGTTTCCTGAGGCATGTAGCCAGTGACCTCTGGCCATTTCTATTTCATTTTTTTCTGGGGGCGAAGGAGCAGCCTGCAGATAGCGCAATGTCGCATAGGGTTGAGATGCTCCCCTTAACCTTCTGCTCTCCTATTTTGCTTTAATTCAGATTTTTGTACGCAGAACCAAAATGTAAACATCAAAACTAGGTTGCAGGCATGACCTGTATGTTGTGTATATACCCTGATTACAATCATTGGGATGGTATCTTCAAAGTGGTCAATTAATTGAAGATAAGTGTAGTTTTTAAGGAACATGTATCACTATTTGTAAGTTAATCATCTGCATGTCTTCAAGCCACCAGGCATTAGCTAATAATTTTTAAGAAAAAAAAATTTTTACATTTTATTTTTACAATTTATTTGCTTACCTAAATATCCCAGACAATAATGTGACCTTTTTATTACTTCAAATGTATTTTTATTTTCCATTTTTTATTTTCCTTATTTCCTGTGTACAACATATAGGCAATTTATAAAAAAATTAGTAAAAATTATTGAAGAAATTTTAAAATTGAAATATATTTTATTTGAAAGTTTATGGACCTTTTAACCGTAAGCCAGAAAAATTGTATAATCATATAATTTGAGCTGACTTGATGGTTATAAGAAATGTATCAAGAGTTTTATTTTTTATGCTTCTTTAATAAAGTCTTGTTTTTCCTTTCATTTTTTACTGTAAAACAATAACTCACGTTTCTGTCTTTTTTTTCTGTCTGGTGACATCAGAATTGACTGCTGCACATAGTATGGCCACAAGGTGGTGATATAGGCAAATCAGTAGCACACAAAGGGAATAACTTACTTTTTATTTTTATTTTTTTAGGAACCATTTCCTCTGTTCTATATTTTGTGCACACGTTCACACTCAGTCTTGGCTTCCCCATCCCTCCCAGCTATCTGCCAGAAAGGACAAGATGGAGTCTTTACTGCAGTATCCAACTAGCATTGCTGCAAAACAATGATTTTTTTAATACAATCCTTGATCGGCTGGTCAAACACTTTAATGTTTTAAAGATAATATTGCATTGTACTTAGGATTGTGAAATATAGATGTCATTATTGGTATGTCAGTACATACCTGTGGCCTTAAAGGATTTCACAAATCATTTTTTTAAATTTAAATATTTGTTTAAATGTGATTTCATTTTTTTTCATAATTTATGAATGACAAAGGGTGTCCTATTCTAAAGACCAATTGTTTGTATAGAAAGAATGCACAATGACACAAATGTCCTTTTAATTAGGAATTAGATCACAATCAGGCTGCATTCCAACTCCATATCATCCTTTTAGTACAATTAATAAGAAACAAATTATAAACATCAGTAGAAAATAATTTTCTCATGCGAATTCTGTGTCCAGCGACATTCATATTTGTTACGGATTATGTATTCACAAGCTTTTCAAAAAAATGTAATGAGTCTTTACATTTTCAAAACAAAAATACATATTTCCAAGTAACATCAAATAGACGTGCTGGCACAGAAAAGTTTCCCTACATGCAGTTCTAGGTGATTTTATTAACGGGGTGGGCATCGCTGATCAGGAGTTTGTCATGCATGTGTGTAATCTTATGTGCCCTTTTTGTGCTTAAGCGCAGATGTGTGTATGCGCATGTGCACGTGTGGGTGCGTGCGTGTGCCAATGTGTGATGGTTTGTGCAGCAGTGTATTTGTATACGGTACATGACTTGGTCGGGGGGGGGGGGGGACAAAATAGTCTTTGAGCCCCACAGAGATGTCTTTAAAATCAAATTACTTTTTAATCAGAGCCCTGGGATCAGATAGTTTCCCCAAATATAAAACAAACCAGCATTTACAAATTCTCTTCTGATTAAAGGGTTAGTTCATGGAAAAACTGCATTATTGGATAAAGGTGAGTTACAGACCCTAATAAAAGGCATAGGATTTGGTATCACCAATGAGTCATGATTTTGAACTCCACCATCCATTTGCTGTGATCCATGACAGGCGGCTGTGCTGAAGATTAACAACATTCACAAGCTTGGTTTTTGGTAGGATTTAAGTGTCCAGTGAAGGCATGCAAATGAACTGAGGTGATAGGCTGTGAGAATGTTTGAGGGTTTTCGCTCACTTTCTGGTGGGTTTAATTAGATGGCTATGGTGCATGACAGGTCCAAAACCCAGATGCCATAATAGTACTGTAGCTTGGCATTGACCTTGATGGCTTGATTCTTTTGAAAAACATTCATTCCGTTCATTCAAGTTTGTGAATTGAAAAAGTCCTCCTTATTGACAAAAATAAAGAAACCGGAATATTTCCATTCCTTGGATATTGCAGTTAGTACATGTCTTTAGGCAGCTCATACATTGGGTATGGAAGTGCCGTATATTGCTCATAATCTCCAAAACCATTTTACGTTTTAGCAGACAGGTAAAGGTGTATACACACCCACAGTGAAAATAACAAAATACAAACACTATTTCTCACAGAAGGGTTGTTCTTGAATAAAAATAAAGTGAAAATACTAACAAACTGCTATTGCCATAAAAAGTGGGTTTAGACTAGTGTAAAAACCTTCACAAAGACAATATTCTGTACGTGATGTAGTTTGTTAGCTGCTTGTTGACCAAGACCCACAATTAAAGACCTCATAAAGGCTCACTTTGTCCTGGTGGACCAGTGATTAAATGGCCTCAGCAGTCTTGAGATGGCATGCTCACTTTGTTATTATAATGTTCCTCTAACAATCCTCAACCCAATGAAGAGTTTCTAGAAAGAGATGTTTTTGTCATTTTGAACATGTATCGTGGCAAAATGGGGTGATGTGGCAAGCCTGAACAAACTTGTAGCCCTTTTGGAGTAAATGTGCACCGGGGGAGCATACAAGGAATAATATAGCATTGGTGTGTTACAATTGATCTTTTGTATATAGTTGCTTGAAAACAACAGTTCACAATTAAAATAAAAAAAGCACTTATGTAATTATTTATAGACAATATGGCCATAACATTTTCCTCCTAGTCATATTACCATTATGGGAACACATAAAACTTTACATCATTCTACTAGTGTGTGATAATAACCTAGGCTAGGTTAAACCTTAGTGTAGCAGGATTAAAACACCATGCACGCCTTAAGTATAACGTGTCGTCAATTGGATGAGCCGGAGAGATAGAGTCGGGGGAGCATTCATTACATCTGTTTCCATGGTAACAGCGAGTGAATCACAGTGCTCTAGGGGGTAAACATGCAGGACGTAGTAGTACTTCACAGGACAGGCTAGGGGGCGATGTTGCCCCCTAGACACAAAGAACAATGGGGGGTGTCATTATTTAATTAATTAATTTGTTTGTATTCTGTCTCTGACGGTTCAGTGTAGGTGAGACAGCCTGGACATTATGTCAACGCACACAGCACGAGGGTCAGCCTGTACATTATGTCAACGCACACAGAACGTGGGTCAGCCTGTACGTTATGTCAACGCACACAGCACGAGGGTCAGCCTGTACATTATGACAACGCACACAGCACGAGGGTCAGCCTGTACATTATGTCAACGCACAGAGCACGAGGGTCAGCCTGTACATTATGTCAACGCACACAGAACGAGGGTCAGCCTGTACATTATGTCAACGCACACAGCACTGCGCACCATGGGAAGACTGGGCAAGCCAAACAAAAAACAGACTGGAACGACACACAGGCAGGCAGGCAGGCAGTCAGTCAGTCAGGCAGGTGGACAGCGAGACAGACAGGAGCATAGCTAGCTAAGGGCGGCTCTCTGAAAACACATAGCAGCCAAAGTGCAAAGTGGTCATCCTCAAACTATTAACATGGTGTGTAGTGTTGTGTTTGGTCATATCACACGTTTGAAACATACAGCATAAAAAAGGTGAGATGTTTGTCTTTTTTTTTGTTGTGTTTTTTGTTTTGTTAGAAAGCTCCGGAGGCAGGTGCTTGTTAATATGTCAACAAAAAAACATTGTGCACCGTCTGAGTATTCAAAGTAAGCCTGAATGAGTACAGACCTTTATTTGTGTGTGTCTACCTAGGAGAATATTGCAGTGTTAATGCCGAATAACGTATGCAGATCTATGTACAGCAGACCACGTGCCTCGCGTGTGTCTGAGAACCCCCCCCCCCCCGCCTCAGCTTCGGCCTTCCTCGGCCGAGCGCTGGTCCGACTTGAGCTTGACGAACTCCTTGGCCACGTCGTCGTTGTTGCGCTGGGACAGGATGCGCAGCACCGTCAGGCCCGTCTCATCCATGTGCACGCGTGCGCCCAGCGGCAGCCAGCACGTGACGCTGCCCCTGCTGGCCATGTCCTTCACCTGCAGCACGGCCACGCCCACCGTGCGGTCCTCCCGGGCGAAGCAGTAGTCCTTCACGCACGCCTGCAGCTCGTAGCTCTCGGGGCCCACCTCCGTGCCCAGGGAGCTGGGGGGCGAGAGACATAAGTCATTCAAACGACTCCGAAGGCTTGACACCAAAATGTTATTGTTATCTCACATCATCAGTCTGTATCCCGTAATGCAGCTGTGAATGTATCGGCTACCGCCTCTTTACTACTCTCTTCAATACAAGCACACCAAACAAGCTGTGACATTAGAGGCATCTCTCTGCAGCAAGGCAGCAGCGCTTATGGCAAAGGTAGTCCGTCTGGGACGCACCGATGCTTCTGTGAATCTGCTCCTAGCTTCTGCTCATGTAGATTCAAGCAATGGTTTCCCCTTACATAGCCCCCAGTGATGTGTAACGTATCAAAAAGACGTCCCCCAGGCTGGGTTTCGTCTCTATGAGCAATTGAGGAATTCCGTCTGTCATTTACAGTCCGACCAATCACCATGATGTGAACACGGAGGTGTGACTAAACAGACACTCACTACTGGAAGCTCTCGTTGAACTTCGGAGACCAGCTGTTGTTCTTGGACTTGGTGGCAAACTTCCTTTTCTTGTCGCTGAGGTGGGGACCGATGATGTAGACCTCCACAAAGGGACGGAAACCCTGTGCCTTCCACTTAAGGTCGTTGGCGGCCACCACTGTTAGCCGCACAGGGAAAACGGCATAACGTCATTAGGGAATGGTAAAGTGTGGAATATGTGAATCAAATAAGAGGTTAATCTATACGGGGTCTGCATGTCACACCTTTGACATTGATCTTGTGTTCGCCATTGGGCTGGGGTAAGATGTCTACGTGCATCACCACCTCCCCCACGGCATCTACTCCAGACGCTGTGGGGGGGGGTTGGACACGCGTGGTCAGACAGCGACAACCACACAGACCTGCATGCAGCTAGTTCAGCTGGTAGCTCTCACTTACCCTTCTCTGGTGGAGTGTCTTCGTTAGCTGTGTACCTGACCCCTTTCCCTCCATGGACTGATGCAGACAGACCGGAGAGAGAGAGCATAGCAATGCACTGATCTGTGGCTGGCATACATTTCAAATGCTACGTGTATACAGCAGGTTCAAACAGAAGAGAGCAGGCAGCATGCTTGTGTTCCTACAACAAGTGCAGCTAAGGTGCCCTTGGGCAAAGCATAGAGAGTCGAATTCAGGAGATTTGTCCTGAAAACACAATTCTTCACAGGCAATTGAACTTGTTTGTGTTTGTCAGAAGGCGCAGTGGAGACTGAGGGAAACCGTTTCCTATACTGTACGTACACCAGTGGTTTTCAAAATGGTGGAGGGAGGCGATTTAGCCAAATTACTCACGGTATTTATGATAATTCTTCTTTTTAGTTTTTTGTTGTATTTAATAATAATAATGTTTGTAAATGTATCTATTATTACCTTGGCCAGACTACAGTTATGTACAAGTAAATGTCTTTGTTCATAATGCAGGGGAGAGACCAGGGGAGACCACCCTGGCAGGCACGGTGTGATGTGTGCATGCCCACCCTGAGCATTCTGCGAGAGGACAAACTTCCTGATCAGCTTGTCCGTGGCCTGGGTGTAGAGGGACAGAGCGTAGCGCAGGGACTGCAGGTCGGGACTCTTCTCCAGGAAGGTCTTCTTCAGGCCCACGCCTCCAGCATGGAAGTATTGCTGCACGGGACATGGGACAGAGCTGGTGGTTAAGGCAGGCGGTCCTGGTGCCACCGTTTGCGCTGACTAACTCACATTATGGCACATGTAGCACAGTCTCTACCTTGATGGTGTCCAATGCCAGCTCTATGACGGCACACTGTTTAGGAGACAGAGCTTTGGCCTCCTCTCTCCCCATGTGCTCCTAGATGACACAGACAACGGTGAGAAAGAGAAAGATGAACGCGCACACACACACACACACGCACGCACGCACGCACGCACGCACGCACACACAGCACCAAACATTGGTCTAGTAATGCGTCTCTGCGTAAATGTATGACGTGAGCATCGATGAGCAGTAGAAAATAGAATGCCACACAACAAAAAGGGTGCTTTCTGCATGTTTCGTTTCTTATTACGCGGCAGGTTTGACGTCCCCTCATACTAAACAGACATTGCCGTGGGTACGCTGACATTTGCTTGTAGCTCTGTAATTCTCTGTATGCTCTGTATGTAGTTTACTGTGGCCTTTGTTTACCAACTGCTTCTAGGAGCAGTGGCCGTCGCGTCCGGGATTTAAGTGGCAGAACCTCTCCAGGCGACACACACGCGTTACTGTCTTACCTTTAGCTTGGAAAGTTGGCCCAGCTCCTTGGCAGCGTTAAAGATGATCTGAGTGCCCTACAGAGACAGACAGACAGAAAGACACAACGACGTCAGGGAGAACCGCCGCTGTTGGCCATGAGACACTGGTTCACACACGGGCCAGGGGGGCAGTGCGTTGTTTACCGTCTGGTCTGTGAGTGTTGGCAGCACGACGGTCTTCTCCATGGTGTTCATCACTAGCTTCCACAGCTCCTTCAGCACCCTCTTAAGCACCGTCTTCTCACAGATCTTAGCAAACAGTGACAGGCTGGAGAATGTGCAGAAACACGGAGTCTCTCAGCTGAAGGTGTCTGTGTGCTACTGTTAAAAAACACGGCTTCATCGGTGGTGGTGTGAACTAACAAACCACCACCGTCTAACTGAGGATTCAGTTGCTGCCTATTGCAGAAAGACAGGTGTGCACAGTGTCCATATTGTACACTGTACGGTTACTATAGGTATAACTATAGTATAGTATATATAAAGTAGACAGAAGCTGTACAGTCAATTGGGGCTGACGTAGGCAGCGCCCAGACAGCTAAATCTACCACGCACGGCCCGAAACAAGTCATTACCGCCCCCAGAAAGAAATAATAGGCAATATTATGATGACATACGTGGACCTCCCCATGACTTGCATGGAACACTGGGGGCGTTGTTGTGCATAAAGTCTCTCGCCGCCCCCCGTTTTAAAAATCGAATGTGGAAGTGCCGTCCGATGAACCCTCTCTGTTTTCAGTCCCTGTTTGTATACCGTAGGTTCACGGCCCACTGTGTGTGTTTGAGTGTGTGGCCATGCCGTGCTATCCATCTCACTTGCTGTCCAGGAAGTCCATGATTGGTTGCAGAACGTTGTCTGCCTCCTGCACTACACTGCCATTGGCGGGGACTGTTTGACCTTTGACCTGAGCCAGGATGTCTCCCATCTGCCTGACGTTGTCCTCGATCTGTGGCTGGAAACTAGACACACGCACACACTGAATTAGTATCGCGTGTTCTCTTGAAGCCCCTCCCCCTGGAAAGACCCTTGCAGGTTACCTCATGCTGTTGAACTATTTGAATCCAGACGCACGGTATTATGCTGTTATTTAAATTACTTTGTTATTCGTAAACCGTCTTAACTTCAAACTGGTTTGTGAAACCAGTTTGACTATATTTGACTTGCTTCAACAAACAGCACCCCTCCCTGTTCTACACACTTTCAAACAAAAAACCAACCCGCACCTGACAGCAAATATGTGGCTGAGGTCGTCCATGACGCTGTTGAGTTTGTTCTGCAGCTCCTTCAGGAAGTCACTGGCTTCCAGGTTGAGCTGGGCGAGGAGAGGAGAGGACGTGATGGATCTTGCGGCCATGAGTTATTTATGTGGGCTAATGTGATTAGACCGGGGTTTTGGACTCACGTTTTTTCCTCCCATGGCCTCGAACATCTTCTCCAGCTGAACTCTGAGCTGCTGGATGTTATTGATGATGATGCACGGCTGTGGAATGAGAGGTGGATCAAATTAAAGTTAGTGCTTTAATCAGTCATGCCTCCCCCCCATACACACAAACCACTATTCACCTTAAGAGAGAGAGTACAAATGTATTAAGATTAAGTGCTCTTTTTTCCATTAAATAAAGGTTTGCTAGTCTAACTATTTAACCACTTTATTGGTAATTTCTGTGAAATAGTCTTGTTGAGTTTGCAGTAATTACGCCGTCTCTCTAGGAGATACACCTAGACTCTCTTTGTCTACAACGCATTCATCCAATTACAGAGCCCTCATTCACTTAAACACATGACTAGCCTGGCATTACATTTAAGCGGCTGAGACGTTGTTACTAAACTGTAATTACAAAATCTGATATCAAAGCAAATCTTTAAACCTTAGCACAGGAGGTAAAAACATCTGTCTTATACTCTATTTCCGTCTGCCATGCAGTAATTGCTTAAAAACGGATATTTTATCACCCGGCACGATGCCAGTTCTCATCACGCCTCTACTGATATTTCTGTAACTTCAAAGACCAAAAACACGTACCACTTTCTCCTTATTGACGTGATTCGGGAAATCCTTTGCTATGATGTCAGCGTAAGACAACAGGACGTTTCCAATGGTCTAGTGGAGAACAATGGACGAACACAAACACGGTCGTATAAGGAAACGAGATGATAGCGTCAAGCGCTGACACCAGTATTTGGAGGGAAAGGTCACCTTGGCGAATCTCTTCATATAGTTGCCAACAATCTGGGGGTCGGGGCACTCCAGCTTGCGGATGATTTCAAAGCTCTGGTTGAGCTGAGAGAACACGTCCACGACCGAGCAGGAGAACAGGGCGTGCTCCGACGTCACCTGGAACTAGAGGGTCAGGGAATGGGACGCCACAAGGGGAAAGGGAGTCAGGCCAATGGCTTCCAAAATGTTCCGAGCTACGACCAACCGAGTGGTTCATAGTTCGTGATATGCTCGTGACGTGCAGATACCACTGAAAAAAAAGGGCAAACAATGTTTCTTAATGATAAATAATTATTGGGGAGGGGGAGACAACACTGAAAATACTAACCCCCTTCAAATGTTCTCTTCCCCTACAGCAACATGAAATGTGAAGCTCTGAGTGGACTAACTACAGTACTAACACAATCGAGGATTGCATCTTTAGTTCGCCTCATGAGAGACACTGCATTTTGTACACTCTTCCTACGGTGCTGCAGTTTAGACCGTGTGTGTGCCGACTGTTGTTATCGTCAAACAGAAGAGAGCCGGAGATGCCGTGGCCCCGAAGGACTGTGGAGTTAAGTGGGCGAGAGGGCGATAATGGGCGAGGCCCATTACATTGCCACCAGCCACCTTCCAGTGAGCTGTGTTTATTTTATGTGATGCAATTGGGCCGGGGACCGTGATTTGCTGACATTGGAAAGCGCGCGAGCGAGAGAGAGAGAGAAATTGTACCCAGAGGTCCTCTGGGAAAATGTCCTATATGAGACACTGTGCGGGTTATATCGACCCCTTGCTATGGTGGATGTGTGTTTGAGAGGGGTGAGGGGGTTGGTGATGGCGTTATGCTGTAGCATCTGCTATTTTCTTTTTCCACAGTTGCTCCTACTATTGACTCCCTATTGATCGCCCCGAGGCCTCCAGCCTGCCTCCCTTGCTCTCCACGTTGGGGTCAATGGGCTGAGTCAGCACCGCTGAGTCAGACAGCCTATTTGCATGAGAAATTCAGGAGTTATTTTTTCCTTCTTAGTTCATTTTTGCCGTCTGGGGGACCACGGTTTGGAGTCTGTTAGCGGCACAGCGCCATCTTAACTGAGGCGGTGCCGAGCTTCCGCACGTTTGTGCCGTTCCACAGCGGAGTAAAATGCCTGTTCACAAACAGCGATGAGAGCGCGGGCGGAGTCTGGTAGGTTTCCCAACATCTTTAGCAAGTCTAATATTCCCAGCGCCGCGCCCACAGGTAGTGACAATACAGGGGAGAGGAAAAGCATCCAGGCTCCCGTGAGCTTCTGGGTGAGTCAGACACTGCACCTCTAGTGTAAGACGTCTGCAGAGGGCAGGGTTCCCGCTCCAAGGCAAATGTCAAATTCCCAGACTTTCCCCTACCGTTCACTGACTACAAATCTCAATTTCCGTTACCTATATTGAATGGAGACAATGTCTTTATCAGAGACACTGTAAATCTATGTGGTATTTCATAGCTACTATGCATGTAAACATTCTGGCCAATGATTTTAAGATTTGTTGAGACAAACATTTGGAATGGCAACTTCAATGTTAACATGCTGCAAAACAACACGTTACAAACAAAATTCCCTGATGTTCCATGAGTGTACCCAAAAAGTGAATCACATTCCCTGATGTTCCATGTCTGAAATAGTACTATTTCACATTCCATGATCAGTGGGAACTCCGAAAAGGAGGAAGAGTTACCCCGTCTTTCTTGTCCCGCTCCAAGGCGCCGTGAAGGAAGTCTCTGGACACCTCCTCGTTCTCATCTAGCCACATGACGACAAATGGCTCGAACCAGCTGAACCCAGGACAGAAGAGCAACGGAGAACATTGGCGATTTTAAAATAGATATGTTCTGAGCAGGATTCTAGGCGTTAAAGGCTAACTTACGCAGGGTACTCCGGAACGTGTTTCTGGAAGGTGGCCAGCTCTTTGCAGTACTCGTTGTAGAGCCACTTCACTTTGAAGTGCAAGTTCATATAATCTGCACTCTTACACAGGCGATGCTTCTCGTGCTCTGGAACCATGGCAGTGTGCTCAGAGTTAACGCTATCACTCAATCTACCACGTTCAGTCACTTTACAGTTTGGATCATTTGGGCTACACCGATAGACGGGTTTCTTTGTGACCTAGAATTCACATGTTCCTTGTTTACATGCTAGATGTGAAGAAAGGATTCACATACTGTAGGTAGAGCTTCCCAGATCACAGAGAAAAAGCTCTGCCTAGTTTCAGATCAGGCAGAATTGACTATCGCTCCTAGACACTAGAATATATAAACAGAATTTAAAATGGAAAGGCTTCCATATTACCTCAATCAGAGATGCATGCATCAAACTAAAAATGGACATTTCTATATGAAAAACTGACCTGAAATGGCTGAAGAACACAAAATAAAAGTTACTGGCACTTACCCTCCATGGCATATTTCATGTCCTGTGCAAACATATTCCACATGACTTCTGCGCTGATCTTTCCCACATTCAATTCCTGAGGGAACCTAAAGAAACGGCACGAAGCTCAGAATTACTGTGTAACCACTAATGGTCTGTTTAACAAGAGAGCTCAGCCACAATGTAAGGACCGGCTTGAAGGTTTCCCTACATTGACTCAAACGTTGCTTATGAAATATGCACGTGCGTGCAGGAGGGAGGTAAAGCCAAGCCATGAACCACTTCAGTGCACGAGGAGTCACGGGTCAAAAACAACACAAATGCTGTCTGCATTTGGTACATTATATCACAAGCTAACGTCACATGCTAGCAATAAACGGTGGGTGAAGACTCACTGGTTGAGGCAGGGAGTGTAGGAGTTCTTGTCCTCTTCTATGATGGAGACGATGAGCGTAATGAGTTTGGACCAGAAGTCCAGATTTTTGATGTTAGGACCTTGTTCATCTGGAGGAACGGCCTTAGACTGGACACAGATTATAGACTATCAATACTATATGATATATTCACGTTGATATTGTGTAAGTCTGTTGAGTATGGAACCTGTTAACAAATATTACTAGTAGTGTATTACTATATTTGTAATACAATAGGATCTTTATGCAATTCAACAAAAAAAAAGCAGCAACTGATGACATCTTCATTTTCAGAACTGATAGAACAACAAATATGCATCTACTTCAGAGCAGGACACAAATACCCTAAGGCTTACGGGGTCTGTCTGGTATTCTCGGTTGTAAAGGTCATGGCAGTTGTTAAAGATGTACTCGTAGGTGGAGTTCAGACAGGCTTTTACGCAGTCCTTTACCACCTGGCTAGCTCTGGGAGGGCTTTGGAGCTCCTGGACCTGAATATTTGGAAAGAGGACACATTTTTTAGTAAAAAAAAAACAAAACCATATCATTTTACTATGGGTTATATCGATGCTTAACATTAACTATTAAGATGCTCAAGGCTCACAATGTCTTGTTGACACGCAAATACACAGGTTTGAATAGGGTAATGTTAGACTGATTGCACCTGGGGAGGCCATTCCACCAGAATGTGTCTAGAAGTGCCCGCTATAGAAAGCAAAATGACAGGCCTATCTTTCCTTTAATGTACCTTCATCCTGAAGAAGGTGATGCTGGTTAGAAGGTCCACAGTGGACTTGAGGTCCTGGAGCCGTTCAGGACTACTGGCTGGGAAGTTATTCTGAAAAGACCAGGGAAAAGCATTAAACACTTTAGTGTACTGTAGGTTCTATCATTCATCATTGAAACTATACTGAGAATGTAACATTATTCCCTCAATTAATGTACACATTTATAAAAGCAAAAATAGGCCCAACACAAGAGGCTTGATTTAAAACATGAAAATAAGACAGAGCTTTACTAATACTAATAAAGAATAAAGTTATTGGTACCCGGTACATGGACAGATCAATCCTGAGTGAGTTGTGCAGCTGGTCTAGAAGTTTCACAAACCTCTCCTTCTATTAGAGAGCAGAGAAAAGGTAAGACAAATGGATCATTTTATTAAGTAAACCCAGGACCTGTTCTGACTTCTGGTTGGATCTTGAAATGAAGGTTGAGACAGTTACCCTGGCTAACAAACATAGGCGTCATGTGTTTCCCCAGGGGTCATTTGTGTTGTTGAAAGCAAAGAGAGCAGTTAAGACCATAGCTTTATCTTCAAGTTATACAGAACTTAAGGTCTAGCAGTATCTTGAAATGCAATTTCATGTAAGTTAATCGTGTTACAAAATGTCACATTGGTCATTGTTAAATGTACAGTATACAGTGTATACATGAAACCTGCCTCCAATCCCAATGCAATCCATTGGTTGAGAGGCCCTTGTATTTAGATGTGAATCCATATGTGTATGTGACATAAACGTACACCCACCAAGGTAGCATTTCTGATAATGGGGACCTGCATAAGCTCCATAATATTTATGTGATGGAGATCGTTCGTCCCCATCGGGGAATCGAACCCCGATCTCCCACGCAGAGAGCGGACGCTCCTACAAGGCAGGCCAAAAACCCATGGGCCCTGGCCTGCGTCGCCAGAGCGTCCTATGAGGTGTCGGAGAGTGAGGATTACCACCGCACAGCTACCTGCTGGCCACCGTTACATCTACAATACAGTGTGGCACAATACGCTAGATCTGATCAATGTTTCTGAACCCAATTAGTCGTAATACCGTACATACACTTGTACATTAGGCTCACGACCTTTCGACACATGCATATACCATTTGATGAACTCCGGGTCTATGTAATGACCCGTGACACGTGGCATGCCATGTGATTAATGGCTGCCATACTCACGCCAAAGTTGGAAGCAGCGAATCTGTCTGAGGCAGAGACATTGTTGGAGGACTGGGTGGTGTGGGCGTAGTAGGCGTTGATGTTGGCCAACAGTGTGCTCATCACAGCCGGCACACCAGGGCACATGTACTTCGACGACAGGCAGGCAAAGTGGCTGTTGTGGGGCAGGGTTACAACATTGGCATTCTATGTTTACGGTTTTACCTTTTTTAAAGATGTATAACAGATGTTTGAGCATACATGCATGTCTGTTTTGTCATTTCTAGATACCATAATTCCAATCTTTTGTTTCTGTTCTGTTTAATTATTATTTTTAAATGCCCTAACTTGATTGGCTACAAACATGGGATTGGGAGGATGTGATCCATAATCCAGAAATGAATAACTGTTTTAACAGCTGGAATAAAAAGCGTAATTAACATAATCTACTGTTAGCGATGTAAAAAGACACTGACGTCATAGCCTGGTAGATGGACTCCACACCGTAGCGCATGGCGAACTCGTCCACTATCTCCTGCGGCGTCTCCTCGAAGTACACCTTCCATGCGTCGTCTCCCTTGGCGTCGGGGATCTTCACCACGCCTCCGTTCTGCTCCTCCGTGGTGTACTGGAACAGGTGCTGAGTGTGGGACAACACAGGGTCAGCGCACGCTCTTGTGTGTGTGCGAGCGAGCGTGCGTGCATGTGTGTGCGTGCCAGTGTGTGTGCTTGCGTGTGTGCTTGTGTGTATGTGCTTGCATGTGTAGCGACTTCTGGCTTTTAGAAGCCACTGGGATGCCGAGAAAGGTTAGTCAAAATCTGTGAGTAATCTTGTTCCACATCGGGTTAGGGCTGGGCAAATCATATCCCGATATTTTTAGGTTTAATACCGATACATGATATATATAGATACTTTCTATAAAGTGGGGTAAATGTTCAGGCAAGGAGAAAAAACTGAAATTCTTTTTATTTTTTCTACATTAATTGTAGTTGTACATGGTTAAATCCATAGCAGAGAGGCTGTGAATATTGCAGCTATATTTGTTTTTGATTACCGGTACCTTTTAATACTAGCTGGCTACCTGTATCTGTTTGTCAGAAACGGAAATCTGCTCTCTCATTGGCTACTCTGAAAAGAGGTGCGCTTCAAATGCTCACTCCATGTCAACTTGTGTCAGTAGGCAGACATATGTGAGCTTTCTCTGGTGTCTCCGCCCCTTTGACACTCTGAACGCACTATATGACTCGCTCCTGACTCCTCAGGCCAAGTGCAGGCATGGAGGGAGTGATGAACAAATCAAAAAAGTAATGAATAAACACATAATATAACTATACCAATATAAACAATATTGTCTAATTTGATCTCTTTTGAAAATATACGATATAAATTACATATCGGTATGTCGCCCAGCCCTACATCGGGTAAGTATGTATCGTCCATTTCAAAGTAACAACACAAAACGTCATACAGTTGTACATGCTGAGGGTGATGTATATGCTAAAAGTGAATATGGATCCTGCCGTTGCAGTGGTTAGTAGGCAACAGAAAATGTGAGAACCCAAAACTCACCCCCTCTCTCTCCCCACATGCAAGTAAACAACACGTAATGCAAAACATTAACAAAACACACATGGCTCCTACAACGTGTGTGTGTGTGTGTGTGCATGGCTAACAGGCTGTCACACTGACCTCATGCAGACAGGTGTACTGGACGTGGTAGGGAGCTACCGTCTCCTCTCCTTTGATCTCCACACTGATGTGCATGCGAATGGCCCCGGACACAGCGGACTTGTCCGTCCGTTTGTCTATGACAGGGGAAGAGCATTGGCTCAACGGACCACGACAACCTCTGATCCAATGGGTCTACTGTCAAGTTTCATTAACTTTAAAGGGCACAGTCCTCACTGGGGATTAGTCTTGTATTTGAGGTTTTAGTGAGTTAAACAGTTATTTGGGTTGAAACTGGAAAACTTGCTCCCTGTATTGCATCCCCCTCCGCTCCTCCTGAATGAACTCACCCAGGTTGTACCAGACGTCCATCTCCCCGCTGAGCGTGCGGACCTCAATAATGGTCTGGCCCAGAAAGTCGTCGCTCTCCCGCTTGAACCTCTGCTTGACGCGAGACTTGATGTCGTCGTCCTCATCCCAAACACGCACCTTTATGCGGTCAGAGGAGTTGTGGCATTCGCTGGACACAGAAAGTGGAGGGATTGGTGGAAACATGGGTGCTGGCACAGTAACTCCTGTGGGGTCTGTTACTGTAATGCTACAGTACATTTGACAGACCACGCATAATTAAGTAACTGACTAAATGTATTTCTACCGTGTCTTTATTGCATTACATATTATTCAAAGTATTATTGCTAAATAATGTTTGCCTATCAACACTTATTGCATCTTAACCGTCCTGGGGGGGGGGGGGGGGGGGATTCCACCCTCTGTGGTCCCGTTCTGTGGTGTATTTAATGGGAGATGTTCCTTGCCCGGGGGAAGGAGCAGGTTAAGAGGGTGTCGTTTGTTTCCAAGTGAAATGTCGGCTGTAAAGCCCTTTTTAGACTGCAATGTGATTAAGGGCTATACAAATAAACTTAAATAAATAAACTGAATGGGCACAGCAGAAGCATTATGTCGTTTTTATTTTGTAACTTAATTTTGATGTTTACACTCTTTTATTTCTGTAATAAAATGTATTGTTTTGCCTCACAAACCAAAACAAAGTACACACTTTCCATGACACGAACATAAAACAAAATGCAGTAGTCAAATAGTTGCACACTAGTCTGTTTACGAGTTTAACTCACAAGTGGAAGTTCTCTTCCCAGACTGGATTGAGGTTTCCATAGATAGTCTTGGTTCTCTTCTTGGTCTTCCCCACTTGGACAGTCACATATGGGTCACTGGAGCCTGTCTTGTCTTTGGCTTGCAGTCCCTGCGCACACACCACTGTGTGCGAGAAAGATATAAGATAAGGTCTTCTAAAAGCTTTGTTAGGATCTACTCTATGACTAGACTAGATTTGTATTTGGAGTGAACCTTAATGCAGCTCGCCCTCCATTTACTATGACGACGTGGCATCTGTTGGACTCTGTTCTGTGTGCTGTATCGTAACTTAGCGTCATCTACGGGACAGAGTAGGGGGCTTACATAGGACACCTATAGCGCCTTACCGGTGATGCTGATCTTGGCGGACCATTTGGACGTCCCGTCCAGCACACTCTGCTTGATCTGTTTCATGTGCGTGCCGTGCGTGGACTTGTCGAGAGCGAACACCTCCTGGATCAGCTCGAAGATCTCCGGCTTGTTCCTCTCGCGGATCTTCATGCGATCCTTCAGCACCATGATGATGTTTTGGGTTCGATCCTCAGCCCCGTGCTTGGAGCTCTTCTCCGCAGCCCCTGGTTACACAAGGAAGGTGGTGAGGTAGCTTTACTCAAATCTGGAAGGCCGGGGACTACAATTGTGAAATTAATATACTTAATTATATCCATATGTGTATTTATCTCTCTGTAATGTTCTTCCTTCTGTGATCTATCCATCATTCTATTTTTCTTTCTGTCTTTCCTTCGATCCTATCCAACCATCCATCTTCTTGTTTGTTTTTATCCATTTCTCTATCCAACCACACATCAATCAATCTCTCTTTCTTTTGAGCCTCCTCTCTCTCTCTCTCCCCCTCTCTCCCCCTCCCTCTCTCTCTCCCTCTCTCTCCAAGTATACTGAGCAGATCCAATACCCCTTCTCCACCAATGAGCCAATCACCAGTCAATGAAAGAGGCAGGCAGTGGGTGTGTGACATTAGACGTTCTAGAAGTCGGTGTGCCCCCGAGACCCTTTACGAAGTAGAGATGGCCGAATCACCAGTTGCCTTGTGGAGCTCAGTTTTAAAAAAAAGCCTTATGGATGTAAAGCCTATGTTTAGAAATGAGCGTGAATAGAGGCTAGGGGATGACAAGCACATTACTCAGGAGATAAATTGTAAGGGAAAGGGGTGTAGAATGGGAGTGTGGAATGAGGACAAGAATAATGAGTTGTCAATCGGGCGGAAGGATACGGAGCTGAGATGGGGGGCTTGTGCGGCAGACTGGGCTGTGTTCCCTAATCAGAGAAGGTGTGTGTGACGAACGTATTTGTAATTGCAATGAGCACGCGTGGGCATGTACGAGCGACGCGCAGCTACCGGCTACTGGCGCGATGTACAGCCAACACCGGAGAGAGTGCGCGTTCGCTCCTCGCTCTGCACGCTAGCAGCCAACGCCGGGGAGAGTGCGGGTTCGCTCCTCGCTCTGCACGCTAGCAGCCAACGCCGGGGAGAGTGCGCGTTCGCTCCTCGCTCTGCGCGCTAGCAGCCAACGCCGGGGAGAGTGTGCGTTCGCTCCTCGCTCTGCGCGCTAGCAGCCAACGCCGGGGAGAGTGCACGTTCGCTCCTCGCTCTGCACGCTAGCAGCCAACGCCCGAGAGAGTGTGCGTTCGCTCCTCGCTCTGTGTGCTGTACAGGCAACGCCCGAGAGAGTGTGCGTTCACTCCTCACTCTGCAGACAGTCGGCGTTGAGCAGGTCCTGGCACTTGTCGTGGCACTTGACGCCGCACTCGGAGCAGCGCATGCCCTGGCGGGCGATGCCCCACAGCAGGCCCTCGCACTCATAGCAGTAGGTGGGCGTGGTGGCCGTCCACACCTCGAAGTTGTGCGGTGTGGTGGAGGAGATGGGGTAGATGAGGGCCTGCAGGGTCTTCTTATACACGTGGCTCTTCTGCAGAGGAGAGAATGGGGCCGAGACAGTATTATTATTATATCGCCATTATGCATGCACTGTACTGCATGTTTGCATTTAGTACTTTGTATATGCTTTACATGATGTAATTATTTATTGGTGGTGTCCATTACAGTATTTATGTCTTAAGTGTCTTGGGAAGGGGTGTGAGTGTGATTTTAAAATGAAATATAATTCAAAAACAAAGCATTGTGCCAATACAACTAAATTATTGACAGAAGGAAGAAACCCACCAGCTCCTCGTTGCCCAGAGTGGTGGAGGCCATGGCCGAGGTGATTCCTGCCTTACGGGAGCTCTGCACCAGAGACTGGAACATAAGGCCATGAGGCGGGACATTTAGGATTGCAGCCGAGCTGGGTTTACATTTGTATAGGATACGTGTACGACATTTAGATACTCACCATAGCCTGATGTGGAAAGATGATGAGGTGATGAGAAGGGAGAAAATGTGGTAAAGGACATTAGTATAATAAAAAAATAAAAAATAACATTTATTGTATTATTGTGTAATTATAATTTAGTATTTTGTGTCTCTGACATTCTACACCCTGGCCTCATGTAAACTGGCATTTATTCCATTAAACTCTACTTCTTGGTGAGCAGGTGTCTAATTTAGTCGGCAAGTTGGACACTTGAATCGGCTGTTAGGGGACTGACAGCCACTTATAAGGAATTCCTGTAAAGAGGACCGGCGGCTAAGTATCTCCATTTGAAGCCATCACCTGTAGGTTGGGTAGGGACACACTGGAAACAGTGGCGGTGACATAGATGGGCACCCAGAGGATGGAGACGTCAATAACGCTATCAAGCGTGCTGTGTGTTGCTATTTATAAAGGGAAAACAATGTATATGTGTTGACATGTTAAGTGAATACATGTGTGTGTAGCTCACCAGATCTCTCACTAGAGGGATTGCTTTCCTCTTACGAAGGTCAGGCATGCTGTCAATACTGTAGAGAGCACCTCCCATTCTGAAAAGCAAAGGCAACACAATAATGTACGTGTTATAGGCCAGGGGTTGTCAACCTTTCAAAATAAAGACACCCCCCTAGCATATAAATAAATCTAAATATATTGAAGTACACTAGCCTACACAATTAGCAGCCAGATTCATTTCAAAAGTGAAGTTTGCTGTAACCACCAGTAATAAAATAAGCTACAGTACACTGGGTCTCAATCATGACAACACAAAAACAACCAGAAGGATCCTTCGGCAAGTCCAATCAAGAAAATAGGCAAAAACACATACTGCTTTACCACTGCTTTAGGCAATAATTACCAACTGCTCTGTCATTGTCATTCTAAGGTTTAAAGAGAGAATATTTTTTAATGTGTCATTCAAATTTGCTTTTAATTCTGACTGTTTTAAATATCCCTTGTGTGATATCACAGCTAATTGCCAGCTGTGCATTTGGCTAAGCTAGCAGTTATTCACTATGTACTGTACTATAGCCTCAGCTCCGGTCTGAGATCTGCCTCGTCTACAAATGACCTGCCAGTTTTCTGAGGGCAGCCAGCCACCGCTCAATACTCACTGGCTAATCGCCATGGGCTATATGTATGAGGCTATGGATCAGTATAAATGAGAACAGAGGATTCCTCTACTAGAGAAAGACAGATTCAGTCTACCGTACAGCAGAAACCCTTTTCAGATTTCAGCAATATGTGTAATTTGTTCAATTGCAGTAACGACAAAGGTACTAAGATTTATACTGTATCACGCTTAACCATGTCAGTGATTCAATGTCTAACGTCCGCTGTTCTCAAAATGTGGGTCGGAATACCCAGGAGCCACAAGAAGATTTTGGGGGTCGCATTAAGTGTGATAATAAAAGTGAAATACATTTTTCAACAGTCTTTATGGTTATTTACGTACAGTATTCAAAGTGGTTAAATGCGAACTCGTGTATGAGAACACTGTTTGAGGGACCGAGGGAACCAGTAATGAAAGCAGGAACTCACCCTCCCTTACCAAACCAGAGTGAGTTGGAGGTCTCTCCCCGGGCCTGAAGATGAATATAAAAGAGACAAAAAGACAATGTGAAGATAGCATAACATTTTACAGACCTCTTTATTTGCGAACTTTATTTGTATAAAGCAAAACTGCTACTCTATACATCTCAAAATATGAAAACATCTTTTTTTGTTGCTGTAGCCAATGGGTTTAAGGGATTGCACCATTCTCTTAAGTTGCAGGGCCCCTCTACAGCAGATGCTTAGAGTAACAGGGCAGAATACACATTTGAAACCATGTAAATTAAAACAAAAACGAAACAGAGTGTACATTACACTTACTGCTGTGGAAAGGATTAACCTATTGGGTTTAAGTCGCCGACGATGTAAACAAACGTGGATTGAGGAATTTGTGTTCAACTTCGTATTAGATTAATTAGGAAGTGTGTTGCTGAGATTTGCTGGAAGTGAAGATGATTGTGAGCATTGAAGGGGCTTCCTCTCTTCAATACAACCTCTGCCCTACCAGGCTGCACGTACCTGTAAGTCTGCTCCAATCACGGCCCACCAATGTGCATGTGAGTGTCGTTATGGCAATGACATGCAACTGGAAAGAAAACAAAGTGGTGGGGCACAAACAAACAAACAAAAAGGGGTAGCAAAGTGCAGAGAAAAGCAACGCAACAAACATCAACAAAACATTCAACGTAATCAAAGCAACAGCAAAAAATAAATATGCAAATAAATTATGCAAGTGAAAACTGTGCAGGAAACAATGAATCAAAGCCGGCAGTCGTTCAGCAGTGTCCTTCTTCGCCTTATACTAAACCAGAATGTTCTCCTGCAAAGCCTTCAGTGTGCCGTTTTTTTGTCCAACTTTGGAGTATCCATCATGAAACATGAAACGCATTAAGTCGCTGCAGCGCCTAGCAAAATGCACCGCGCCGAAATAGAAACAGAAGAACCCATACACCCCGTGCTTGAGCATGAATAATGCACACCCCATACATATTTCAAGGACTTTGTGAGACACTTTGAATCTCTGTCAGGCTCATGTGCGTTTTAGGTGACGTTAAAGCAAGGCTTTAGTTAAAATAGGCCTGGGGGGGGAGGGAGGGCTCCACCACAGGCTAGGCTGCACACAGAGTCTGGCCGTGCACGTGAAAATGCACGTGAGGTGCAAAGTGACGTCTTACCTCTCGGAGCTGGTCCAACACCTTGTTGTAGAGCCTCAGCCAGTTGCCCTTGGCCCTCACAGCTGGGTCCACCGGCTCTTTGGGCTCCTCTGCCACGGCCATACTGAGCGAGAACATTTCATAATGGGGTTGTTACTATCTGTTACTGTTACTATTGAAACCCGCCTATCAATCCCTAGAAGGGTTTCAAACGTAAACTGTGCACTGGAGTGTACAGCTGACCGATCCCAAGCCCAAATATTTCACCTGTCAAACCTAGCCACTGTAACTAGGTTAGACAAAACAGCATATTTGCAATGATTTTCTGTACAAAGATGGAGCGTTGTAATGCTTGGGGTCTCTTAAGTGTGCGTGTTGCTGTGGATGCTGATGTAGGCAGAGCCTTAACCAGGCCCAGGTAGCTAACTCTACCATGCTAACACTACCATGCTAACTCTACCATGCTAAATCTATCATGCTAAATCTATCATGCTAACGCTACCATGCTAACGCTACCATGCTACCTGAAGCAAAGTCAATTTACCCCAAAACAGTTCACTGCAGAAATATCTGTGTGGCCTCAGATTGATCGTAGGTACCTGGGAATTAATGTAATATACTCAAACTACCCATCAATGCCCCCAGAGAGAAATAATGGGTAATAGTAAGGTTAAGGTGAAATCCGTGGACCTCCCCAATGACTTTCATGGAGCGCTGCATTAAAGGGTGAAAAGTTGCCCCCGTTGGAACAACTCTGTTAAGTTATATTCTCTATGACAATAGGCTGCTAACAGGAAAACAGACATTTGAATGAGGGGTCGGCTCTCGTGGGGCTACACTGCAATCAAGGAATGTTCATTTAACAGCTCATGCACTCTTCTTCCCTTCCCTGAGGTCAACCAGGGATGTGTACCTCTCTGCAGGCGTGCTTGTGTCCTCTGCAGGCGTCAGAGGTCGGCTGTTGTCGAGCCGCTCCTCCTCCTCCTCCTCCTCCTCCTCCTCCCGGTCCTCGGAAAACGCCTCCTTCAGCTGTGCAGGCCCAGCCTCCTTCTCCAGCCTCTTCTCCTCCTCCAGCCACAGGTCCACCTCCAGCTGGAGGGCGTGGTCGTCAGCGGGAGGCGATGGCGCGGGACTCTGCGGTGCCCCTGGAGGCGCCCCTGGAGGCGGGGGTGCGGTGCTGCAGGGAGGCTGGGACGCCGGCTGTGGGGGGGCCACAGCGGCTGGGGGCGGCGCGTGGGGCTGGGGCTGGGGCTGGGGCTGGGCGGGGTGCGGCGTAGGGACAGAGGACAGGAAGGTGGAGGCCAGGCCCGTGACCGCCGCCGTTAGCGGCTTAGCCATGGAGAAGAAGGAGGTGGCTGTGGGGGCCGGCTGGGGCTGAGGTTGGGGCTGGGGGGCTTTGGCAGGCTGGGGGGCTGATGGACCAGGGGCGGGAGCCGTGCCTGGAGGAGGCTGGGCCTGGCCGGGGCCCTGACTCGGGGGCTGGGCCGGGGGCTGGTGCACCGACGGCTGCTTCTCCAGCGGAGGCCTGGAGGTGGGCGCATCCAGCGCGGGCGCGGCGGTGGACGTGGGCGTGGGCGTGTAGGGGGGCTCCATGTCCTCGCTGAGGGTCCCGTCCAGGTTGTACATGTCCTCGTCATCGTAGAGCGCCTCCTCGTCCTCGTAGAGGCCCCGCTCCTCGCCCCGGTACAGCCCGCCATCGTCCTCCTCCTCGTACAGAGCCCCCTCCTCTCCTCCGTCCTTGCTGTAGCCCCCCTCGTCGCTGTAGCCCCCCTGGGTCTCGTCGGGGTCCCAGTCTGGGGAGCCCTTGCTGTAGCTGACCGAGGAGTGGCAGGAGTGGTAGGAGTCGTTCTCCTCGTAAGGGTCCCGCTCCGCGTAGCCCCCGCCATAGTCCTCCTCGCTCAGCTGACTGCTGCAGCGACTCAACTCCGCGGAGGATGCATAGCTTCCTGTCGGGCTGTTGGGGGGGGGGGGGGGGATAATGAGTACATTGTGTGCTTTAGGACAAAGGCAAGCCACAGTAGGAAAACGATGATGCTGTGTACACTACCGTGCATGTAGGCACATGCCAACATCAAGCAGCCATCCTAACGTGTGTGTTTTCTATGAGCCCACGTTGTTAAGTGAGGGCCTGCGCTTCACCCACTAGCCTTAACAAAAAGAAAACCCTTCTACAAGTCCGGCTCGATGCTGACGGCTAATAGATGCGATGCAGCGGCGATACGACACTACCGTGCAGGCAGAGAGAAACCGGGCAGACACACAAAAGGTACGCTGCCCACAGAAAGCTGACACATGAAAAACAGCAAGTGCTCCACAGGAGAAACAAACACGGGAGGAGTATTTTTACTCTGTGATGAATGTGGCTATTAAAGCCACAAGCAGAGGCACAGAGGGGAGGGAAAGATCCAGGGGCCGAGCCAGAGACAGTGAAGATGAGGTGAGGTGTGTGAATGGAGAAGAATGGAACAGAGTGAGAAGAAAGACGTTGGAAGAGAGAAGGGCTTGTTTGAGCGCTGCCCAACGTGCTCAAACAAGCAGCTAATCTTGTGTCCAGCACTGACCAGTATATGTCCATTTGAACAATTCATAGAGAAAGAGGGGAGGAGGTACGGTGCTAAAGTTCTTGCAACGCTGGAAGGGGAGGGTGAAACACATTTTTCACACATTCTCTCGACAAAACAATATTTGGTCAGTTTAATTGACATACAGACGAAATCTAGAAAGTGGGGTTTGTTCTAATTATCCTGAAAACACGGCATTTGGAAAAGCAAGCTTTTCACCCGCGGTATAACACAAACCTAATTTCAATCCTCACCACTAACGCTACAATGAACCCATTCGCCAACTGAAAATGGTTTACAGCTGAACATGTTTCTTTAATTAGTTAATTACCACACACACACCTGACGGCTCTCTGGTGCTGATAATCGAGGTCCTGGCTGTTGGCCGTATGCGGGTAGGAGGAGCCTCGGTGCTGGTGGCTGATGGGATACTGGTGGACGGAGGCGTTGGGCTGCGAGGTGGTGTAGTAGGGAGGTGGGATGCTGTTACTGGTCTCGCTGCGGTAGTCACTGTCCCTGTCGTCGACCGCACTGTCCGGATCCTCATCTACACACACACCACACACACACACACACCACACACACCACACACACATGTTATGCCTTGATGCAAATGACTCCGGAAATCATTCTCAGATCTCTGAATCCTATACGCTGTCAATCTGCGAGGAGAATATGAAGGAGAATATAAATCCCATGAATGAGCATCCCCGAGAGACTCGAGTATGACTAATAAACGATCATCCCAGAGGGGAGAGAGTGTGACTAATCTGCACCATGCCACTCATTCAGTAATCACACAGCTAATGTGAATGAGCTGCCAGCCTGGCACCACTGAGCTCATTTCAGGCCCCTATGGACCTGGTCATTCCGAGTCCAACCGTAGAGAAATGTAAAAAAAAGCAGAGATCAGCGCCGGCTTTGCTCTGTGCATGGTCACCGCATCGCAGCGGTTTTAAGTCCCACCCTGGGTGTGTGATTATTTCTCTACGGCCGCCATAGATCAGAGCCCCAGGTCCCGATGGGGCGGAATAAGGGGACTGACAGCGGACTGACATAGGACGGACTGAGCAGACGTCAATGAATCATTCATCGTTACGCGTTTGGACTGTTCGCAGTCTGCAAAAGCATGTGGAATAGGGGTGCACAATATATCGACTTAGTATCGGTATCGCAATATCACGTTACACAAAATCATTTCGAAAAACTTGCAGGTAGTGCAATATTCAATGTATTTTGTGGAGAGATGCGTCCGTTGGCTGTTTGGCTTAGTAGTGTGTGATTTAGACAGAAACGTAAGATGTGTGGCTGAGGAAGCTAATGACATAATAGAGATCAAAGAGGAAACATTAGTGGACAAAAAGAATGCCTCCTCAGTAGCTTGGAATGACTGTAGTTGTACCAGTCCAATGTGAAATGTGTTGTTTTGATATGTTATGAATATATTCTCATGCATTTTCCCATGACCTTTGTGTTTTTACTTATGTTGAAAAATGTCAAAATTATTATCGATATACCCTAATGTGGAAGAACATTATAGTCTTCGTCCGTCTTTCACTGAGAACCGTAATTAAAGGCATGCTAACATTTCTTCTCACTTAACACACCCTTCGAAGCCCTCTCTTCGCATGCATACACAGAATAATATACTGTATATGCCATGTCCCATTGGTACCCCACCAATCTAAGTTTATTGCTACTTGGCACTGATGAGTTAAAACACCGCATTGATGTGGGCGAGCCTCATAGACGTATATATCGCCATCAACTAACCAGAGAGAGCAGAAACTATAGAATAATAGGTAGAGACACACAGAGACACACAATCAAGGCGAAACACTGAAGGAAATGTACTGTATGCTGCAGGAATGTCATTCACACTTACTTTGTTGGTCTCCCCATAGACTCCAGTTACCTACGTTGACACAAAAAGGGAAAGACGCGTTAATGCTGAACTCCACGCTCATACAGTGACTGAACTCATTTCTGCACCTGGAACATTCGAAAGACGTCCCAGGTGGAGCATGTGAGTGGAGCGAAGCCCCAGAGGCTTGTGCTGCTGAGGCACAAAGTGTTTCCTGCTGCCCCAGAAAGCCGCCTCAGCAGCTTGGACCCGGCAAACAAGACCAATACACAGCCGGCGTCCCGCGGGAGCCTGCCTTTCCTGATATCTGATATGAGTATTGATTCTTCAGCATGCGGCCACACAGGCCTGCTAGCTGAGAACACCAGGGGCTGCGTACACACCGAGGGAGTGTTTCCATTGTTCTGACAGGACATATAATGAGGCGTGCAGGCGCGGAGGAAGCTAACACCGGTTGGTTACTTACAGCACTGCGTCCGCGGGACAGGAAGTGGCCGCTCCTGTTCCTCTTGGTACGAATACTACGATGCAAAAAAGGAGCAGGATGAGAAAAACTACAACAACAACAACTGGCCAGCTGTTGGACTGGAGGGTATTCTGATGCGGTGGGACTTGAGCTTGGGTTTCTATGTGTAATGTGTATATATTGCTTCCTGCACATACATCGTGATGCCACGAGAGGCTACGAGGGAGGGCTAAGCCATTTAATTAAGCTGGTTGACGGCTTACATCTTGGTCCCTCATGGCGTTGAGCTGCTCCAGCTTTTTGGCCCAGTAGCGTGCCTCGTCCTCAGGGATATCTGCAAGCAACAGACACATAAGAACAACACCTAGATTCACACACAAACCACTGGTCTGTTTTGCCTGGGGGACCACATGAACCAGAGCACTTATATTCCATTTGCTCTGGCTACCCTCACGTTCAGACAAGACTTCCACCGGGCCAGGAATTGGACTGGCCAATTACTATCGTGCATCTAATATGGGCGGGATTGTTAAGATGAGGAGAGCCATTGAAACCTTTTCATAAACAGAGTCCAGAGACATTTCTGCACCCAATGCCCCTTGGACATCATGAATGAACTGAGCAATTTCAGACTACTACGTTTTTGCGAATTAGTCTTGTGAAAACAGGCTTCTAGTCTGTTATAGCGATAATACTTTTATTTGTGTTCTATAATAACAGCCAACCGTGGCAAATACGGTAAGATTGAACGCTACCGCTCACATTAAAACCTTTCTGCTGATTAAGTAATTCACTTGACCCATTTTACATTGATAATTGTCCTTTTAACTTTGAGCACTACAAGCTACTAATTGGAAGAAACTGCGCAGCATTTATTGATTAGGCGAGGAGAGACAATATGAAAATGAAGCCTAATCGACGTTGATGGGAACACAACATGATCGCTTGGACAGAAAGGCGACACACAGCTCACTCACACACACACACACATACTGTACACGTGAAAGAAAGAAAGAAATCATACTTTATTAATCCCCCTTGGGGGGGATTCTTTCTCTGCATTTAACCAATTCCCGAAGGGAGCAGTGGGCAGCCCCTCGTGCGGCGCCCGGGGTGTCTGGTCAACAGCACTGACTGACTGACTGACTTGACCATGTTTTTGATAGTGGGGAGAAACCGAAGCACCCGGAGGAAACCCACGCAGACACTGGGCCCCCGTGGAGCACTGAACCGCGGCTCGTCAATCAGATAAACCTGAGTTGATACATCAATACACAGCCGTGTATTTACATGGTATCTATTGACTGCCTATGGGGCACACACGTTTCACAGGCCTGAACCCATCCGTTGACACGTCCTGTCAACAGGTGTGCAGCCGATCTATGTTCCTTACAGCATGTCGATAGCTCATCTGGATGCTGCGTTTGCATTCAACGGAGCGCTGTCTCACCTAGCGGCAGTTCAAAGCGAGTGTCGAGCAGCACCAAATGGAGGGTGGGCTCTTTGGTACCGCAGATCTCGTTGTCAGCCATGATGACCTGAGAGTCCAGAGTGAGCCACTCCCCTGGACCCTCCTGTGCACACAGGGATAGCGGATTACGTTCTCATAATATCATAGACCTGAAGTACTTGTTCCCATGTAGTTTGTATGGTTTAATCATTTACACATTTTCATTCATACACATATTTATTATATTATTACATTTTTGTTGTATTATGCATGTTTGCATTATTTAAATGCTATGATGTGGAACTAAATATTTGATATGATATTAACATCATGGCTAGGCTACAATAATATACCAAGAACAAGAGGTTGATAAAATGCCCCTCCTGTGCACACAAGCTATTAAACATGAGTCACAATAACACTGTACAGACCCCTGATATCCAGTAAACATGCACAGGAAACAACAGACAGAAAGATCCTACAAATGCTAACACAGTTAGCAGGTGAGAGCGCCCCCCAGTGGCAGACCTCGTTTGATTGCCGGATGTTGTGGAGGGGTATCCACACAGTGCCGACCATGGTGTCCCAGATCAAGCCCTTGTTCCACACCTCTACTGTCAGACCCAGGTCCAAACGGCTTATCTCACTGGACATAGAGAGGGAGAAGGAGAGGTGGAGAGAGGGAGAGAGAGATGGAGAAAGGGTAAACAACAATAAACAATAACGCCCAGCACAAGAGACAAGTACAGACTGAAAGAAAGAGAAAAGTGCATGTACATTTCTGACGGTGTAAACAGTCTAATGCACTATAAGGAAGATGTAATAATAAAGATAACACTCTGCTAGGACCAGAGCAGTTCAGTCACAGAGCATTTACAAGACACCAGTGACTGGGATGAGAGAGAGAAAGAGAGGGAGAGGGAGGGAGAGAGAGGGGAAGAGAGAGAGAGAGGGAGAGAGAGGGAGAGAGAGGGAGAGAGAGAGGGGGAGAGAGAACACAGCAAAAGGAGGAAGGTACCAGGATGAGACAGATTGAATACTGTGTGTACGCAGCAATTGAAAGAGTGGGCGTCGAGAACGGAGGGGGAGAGAGAGCGGGGCGATCGTATCAAGCGCCTGGAGGGAGAGGGAGAAACTTTAATTAAGAAACTGAGAGGCTGGACTTCCTGTCTCAGCAATGACTCCATGTTTTGCCTTTTTTGTCTTTTTTTGGGGAGGGGGGGGGGGGTTTAATTCGTGGCCGTGACTCAGGGAGCGCATCGTATTAAAGGCAGTGGGTGGGAGGGTGCAAGGGGGGTGTCTGATGACTGCAGGCAGCCCAACACACGTTACATAAGACTCTCTGGTGGTGCAATGCCAACCTCCCGCAGACCCACGACTGCGCTGCATTCAGCCTGCCGCATCCCACGCCTTTCATCATTGAACCCCCCCAGCACTGCTGACAGCACACTGGCTTATGTCACACAGACTTGCTCACCTCTAGTCAGGAGGGAAGAGAAAAAGGGGCGGGGGGACGGTCCAGAGGGGACACAGTGGAAAGAAAAAGGTTGGGCCGGCCGTTTGGGAAATCCCCCGATTCTCCCAGCCAGCCCGACCCTGGTTGCAGATCAGTTTTTTAAAAGTAGGCCCTAGTTGACATCTTCTGATGTGCACAATGCCCACCTCTTCTGGATTTTGATTGGTTGTCTGACTGAACCAATCACAGTGGTTGCTGCACTAAGAATGTTTTTCAATAAGAATAACTCCCATTAGTCTCACCTCTTCCGTCCATTAGCCTGTGAACAACCACCTGCCTGTGAACGTCTACGAGGAAGTCCTTTAGATGCAGTACTACTAATAACCACCAGTTATGAAAGGCATTAATGGTCATAAAATAGACAAATTACGCTTAAAATTAATTTAAGTCAATATTTTTCCCATAAGAGGTGAATGGTTCAATTATTTAATTGCCTTCCAATAAGTGTGATGGTGGCAGAGAGTCATTCTCCATTAACTGGTATAAAGGCCTGTTAAGACTCAGTCCGACAGGGGTTAGTAGAAATGTAGTCTCTACTATCATTAATTAATACTACAACTCCAATAGCTTCATCTCTCGCTTGAGCTAGGCAGAGATAGCAAGAGGTAAGAGACAGCAAAGAGAGGCAAACCATGAGAAAGACAAAGGGATCTGTAGGGAGAGCCAAACAAAGACAGCATGGAGAACTCACAACATGAAGTCCTGCTCCCAGCTGGGCAGGTTGCCCCGCACAGCGATGGTGGTGCTCTTAACATTCTGCACTTTCAGGCTCACGTAGGTGTTGAATTTCTCTGTCAGGGGGAGACAAATGGTCATGGGTCCATCATATCTGAATTATAGAAGGGTAGAAGGACTAAACAGGGGCAAATAAACCTGGCTTCTTCACCCCACGCCAATCCAAAAAGAAAACACGCATGAGTTTCCCCTAATCACATATCATGTGTATTTTCTTCAAGACATATAAATAATGCCAAAGGAAAACTTGCATCCAGAAATTTGTTCATCCTGTCCTGTCCAAACATCCCTCTTTATCCTAATAGGATGAAATAACTGTTAAAACACAGAAATCTGGTCTATGTCATAGATTGTAGAGAACATACTGTACCTCTTTCCTATTCCAAACACAGCAGGCTAAAAAACTAGCATTTAAAACGTCTAAGATGTGTTTACACCATTTACTTTAAAAAAAACTTTTTGTTCAGGGTATTTCCTTTTACAGTATTCATGATATACACAAACTTGTTGTGTTGAATATGAATTCAAAATGACCAGACCCGTCATTAGTCACGTTGGCACCCAGCTTTTAATCATTTTCTAATGTGACATACTCTTCTAACCCTTTCAATGTATGTGGCAGGCTGTGATTAAAGACGCTACGATAAAGGACCAAACTCTCTCCTCTCCTATCATCCTCTGTTTGTATTTATGGAAGGCCTGGCCTTACCTTGGGGTCCATCCAGCTTGGCTTTCTTCACTGTGGAAACAGAGAAACAAAGTCACACACCATCTGTTTCCCGGCTACATATAGAGGCACACCATGCTGACTTGTACACTGACAAGACAACCGGTTTAGTCTGTGAGAGGCTCAGAAAAGTGTTTCGTGAAAATTATCATGTTTTTTATAAATATTACAGTTGCAGTTATTTAGGGGTGTGACAATACACTTGGTCTCGGGAACAAAAACACGATATTGGATCTAACCCGATTTTTACGAAATCCAACGAAAAATATTTTTTGCTTATTAATCGTTGTCTTTGATTAAGATTTATTGAATTCTTATGTTAATTTAAGTTGCGAACCATATTAAATGAATGGTGTTGAATTAAATACAGTACTTTACTCTACAAAATCAGACCTGAGAAGGGCTCTGCCACAGTCTCTGTCTGTGCTCTAACAAACATGACCACGAAAGTAAATAAATGAATGCCGCCCCCCCACCAACAAGTAATTACACATACACATTAATAGCTACAAATATAAATCGTAAACAGGTCCATAGGCTGTTGCACAACAATTGTGGTTACTAACAAATGATATTATGCACGTATTGAACAACTGATAATATCAGACAAATTAAAGCGTTAAAAGGTAAGGTAAAAAATTATCGATTATCGCGATTAGCTACGATGCTAGCGAAATTCTCTGGGGCATATTTGAGAACATTTACGTAAAGAAATAAGCCAGAAGGCTGATGCTGACATGCAAACTATTTAAAAGTGGCGGGGGGCATATTCTATAGCCTTGCGAGACCATCGTGATCCCACAAGCTTCAGTTTGATTTCGCCTCGAGAATCAGTCTGGAGAGCTTGGAAATCGAGGTGTGTTGGTAGACCTAGTGTGTATGGCCAATCAGCGTTGCGCTTTAAGCTACGGGCGTGGTTTAGGTGTGTCGAAGGCGACTTGAAAACAAAACAAAAAAGCAACGGCGGGTCCTACAGAAGGTAACGTAGGTGATGCAAAATAGTTTTATTAGTATTTATTAGAAGAGAAAAAGGCTTTTCTGAATGGAAAATATGTTTTCACTCTTCTCACAACTCTTCTACTTCGAGTGGATTTAACAACAGGCTCATCCAATCACACAGATACCTGGGCGTATCAGGTTACATATTCTATGCTGATTTCACTCTCAGACTCAGTGCGAGACAACATTTCACCTCGAAGAGAAATATTGTCACGTTATAATCTCGTGGCGAGATCTCGTCACACCTACAAGCCTCTAGTTCTAAAATAAATAGGCTACTATAGAATAAATGGGCACTTCTTGAAGCCTAGCTGAAACCAGATTTTATTTGCCTTCTGCAGCAGTCTTTATTTTCAAACTAGCTTTGACATAACTAACTGAGATATACATTTGTAATGCTCCTGCTACAACGACCCCTCCACACTGCAGCACACAGCTTGTACACACGCACACACACACAAATGTGATGATGCAGTTAAAATTGCTCACAGACAGAGAGGTTCATTTCCCACACACGCCTACCCCTGTGGGTCGCAGCAACATACTGTGAACTTTAAAAATGCAGGTGTCCCTTAATAATACTCCTCAGAGGAACTAGTCTCCATAACAGCGGCAATGTATACCTTATCTCCAATGTGCGGGTATATTTTCAATGTCTTTCCCCCCTTCACTTTCACTAACAGACATACACAAAAAGATGCCGCCTCCCGTAAATAAATATTCGGTTACAATGGTAGAGACAGTTGCACATTTCCCGCCACATGCATATTTTATATTTTTATCTGGAGGTAAAAGCGTGTGGCTCTGTGTGAATATAAGATGCAAATGGAAGTATATTGCTCGTAGAAGGGAAAGACAACGCAATGCTGTGTTGTTCAACACTTCCGTAGACTGAGCAGACAAAGGCTAGCGCTGTTTTTTTTGTTTCGTGGTTTACTGTCAGGACGGCCAGGAAATTATATCACTATACATGGGGAGGATCAATGAAAAGGGAATTGGATTACAGCAGGCAGGATGCAGGAGCTTCATAATTGATGGTAACCATAAATCTCTCTGATGGCTTAAGTTATGAAAAGGAATGTGTGCTCACCTACAAATAACTCAAATCTGCATGTAAAAGAGCACACACACACACACACCTACAGTATCAATACATTGTAATGCTGTGGGCAAATCCTCTAGATTCAGAAAACAGATGTGAATGGGTCCTTTTCAGAGAGGTCTTGTAGTGGCGTATACATTTAGCTCATAACATTAAATGTGGGGCCATTCCATTTAGTTTTATCAGGTCAGTGAGGTAACCAATAGCCTACAGTGTCAATGCTGGTGAAATGGACTATACCTACACAAAACTGTAGCGCATAACATTCATTATAGGTCAGTTTCGGTACAGCCTGCAGCACTTGGCCTAAAATCAGAGTGAAGCAGTCTTTTAAGGAGGGACCTGATTGGATGACATGTTTCCACTATGAACAGCAGCTTGTGACTCATACAGCCAGAGAGAGGCTGCTTGCTGAATGCTTCCTGTACAAAACCTCTTATCTTTCTGACTGTGAATCAAGGTCTGCATGGGTGAACTGTTCAACTGCAAACTGGAATCAGCTGACAACAATGTATTCAGAGGTTATTATTCCCCATTTGTTCAATGGAAATATCACACAGATATTGTGTACTCTTGTTTAGAGTTCAATACAAAATCTGAATGGAATCCACTCTTCTGGATCAATCGGTCAGACTTGGCTTTGTCGCCAGAGGTTTCAAAGAAGCCTATTTAAGTGCTGTGCAGGCCAGAAATAGCCCCAGTCAGGTGGGGATGATGCCAAGTCTAGTCTACGACATTGACATCCACATCTACATCCACAGTGAGCTGCTGTTTATGAATGAATGAGACTAATGTCCTAATAACATCAGAAGCAGCTCAGTATAGACCTGGGCCAGTAATTTATTCCGTCAGTAGATGCTCATCCTTCTCATTTATAGAGAAATAGTAATGAGGGTGATAGAACATGATTAGATGACGCACGCCTTCGGTAAATGTCATATTTTCCTCTTACAACCCGACGTGACGCGACACGCACGCCTCCGAACCAGCCCCTAGTATTCCCTCACGACTACAGCAGAGCGGCGAGCTTTACCGCGGCAGCGGTGCGGCAGCGGCAGGGGCTTCCTCCGACGTGCCCACGCATGAATGAACGGATTGGATGGCACGCGGCAACTGCAACAACGCTACTGTCATAGCAATCCTGATGGATCATACAGGCAGTATTAGCCTTTAAACCACATACAAGTAGCCTATAGGCTATACACATTTCTCCCTATAGGCTAAAAATGTAATTTGTTGCCAGCCTTACTGTTCCTGTAGGCCTAGTAGGTAGGCTAATTTAAGTCTCAACATGATAATGCAAACAAACGCACATTAATGTGAGTGCACCGGAGCCGATATCCTGCTGTCCATTTTGACTATTCAGCACAAACCTTATAGGCTATGCTATCGTATCCAGGGTTAGACTGCTGTGATGAACAGATCCGTGGACACCCGCATGAACCACAAAAGGATCAGTGACATGATTGTATGTATCCTTCTTAATTTGATCTCTTACCTCCCACACATAGCAGGGACATCTCTGGTAGGCTACTAGTGGAGTGGACGTCCCTGGCTGTCCTCTACCGTACAGTGATCTCCTCCGTGATTTGTTTGATTGGTGGATACTTCTCAGCCCGTGCGCCAAATAAGACACTACCGATAACTGAAACTAATCGGCATTTTTTTTCTTTCTTATAAATGTTTGCTTCTGTTCAGCATAGCCGGCTACGACAAATGTATTCCCCCCTCTCCTGTTTTTTTCTGCATCGCTTCAGCTCTCCCCCGCTCCTCCTGCGCGCACAGCCATCTTGTTTCAGCAACACATCCGCGAGGACAGCTCCCTTTTTGCCGACCGCGTGACGTCACGGTTGATGAGAAGCAGGCAGCGGAGCCCCGCGCAGGACTTCTCCAAGACAGGCGTGCCGAACACATCAATGAACTCCCGAGCCCCCTCCTTCCCCCCACCCTCTCGACACCACCACCTGTAGGCTACCTCGCAACATGACATCAACGTGTTCTGGCTTTAAATGAATTTGACGTAAGGATGCAGTCACGCAGGTGGCAATAATGAACCGTTTAATATTAGCTTACTTGTTTCTAAGGGGCTACAGAAGCACTGTGCCACTCACTGGCCAACTAACTGCCATATGCGTGTGTGGTGCGGTGCTTAAGATATCTAGTTTGAAGAAAGATCTTGCTAATTGATTTAGGTAATATAGGCTACAGAAGTAGAATAAGTAGACCTAATATAAAAGGTCAGAACACCATGCACTGTGCATAGTATAGCATAGTTTATTCATGCCATCACAATCTACATTTTTGGCAAATTAAAATCAACCTGAGGGCATTGATTTTGCATGCAAGAAAATTAAGCAATCTTCAGATGTTGTTATGGGCCTATTGATCTAACAAATCTTGGAGACCTTTGTTTCCTATAAAACCTTTAAAATATGTAGCCTAATGTTTAGAAGCAAAAAGCTATAGCTTTATATAGCATGCACTCTCAGGATGGTTGTCTTTGGTCTAGACTGACATCTTTCTATTTTGATGTGGTGCTGTGGTTGACACAATGTTTTAATGTCATGTGGATGTTAGCTGCCCTCATGGCCAGGTCTCTCTTGCAACAAATATTTTTCCGTGTCATATATAATCTTTCCTTATACTTTATATTCTTAGTCAGACCATATGTTGTACAAATGTATAAGCCTGCTGCATTTTATCATCTGAATAATTGTAAAAAAAAATAAAAATG
>JAODOY010000009.1:1199476-1226758 GCA_025399855.1 Forbesichthys papilliferus | reverse complement strand
TGATAACTAAACTGCTACTGGAAGATGCGCGTCCTCCACCAGGTTAGCATGGTGCCAACGTTCTGACATAGCAAATAAAGGGATACGGTTTTCATTTCTCTCACAATTTGTTTTAATGTATGTCATTTCAGTATAATATTCTTAGTATTTTTATTGTATTTCTTTAACCATTGATATGCCCCTTATGTTGCTAGTGGTAATTAGACATAGCAACATAAAGGATAAGGGAAATACCTTATGCACATGTTTTAACCATTTGTATTAAAGTTGTTTCTCTGTACTTCTGTATATGTTCATTGGAAGCACAACTGTGCATGTATTGCCTCTCTGTAAACCACATTGAGCTGCAGTTCTGTATAAAAAGTGCTATATAATCGTTACAACTAAATATAGGCAATATTATGCAAATTGTGGATTTTCTGATAACTTGCACGGGGAACCACATTGAAACTCCCATAATAATTGAATGCAACAATCCGGTCCGTAGAGGTTTTCAATTCCTTTTAGTATTTGTGGACTTTTTAAATTGCTGGGTTGTAAGTCATATGTATACAATAGCATTGATCTTTTTTTTTACTTCATACATTTTAAAAGATAAGAGGCTAGTTTAGTTTCTTCTACAATACCACTTCATTTTATAGTTCTGTGTGTAATGCTTTATATTAATGACCCTTTAGAGAGACGTCAACACAAATTTGATAGATGCAAGGTATGTGCGGAGAGAATAGATCAGACATCTGCTAATGGCCTCAATCTCTATCTCCATCTTTAGCCTGAATCCACTATCAGGTCGCCACTTTTATTTTCAGAGCTAGTGACAAGTAATGGAAATGTGTGTGTGTGTGTGTTGGGCGAAGGAGGGGTGGGTGGTTTGGGTGGGGGGTTGGGGGGGTAGGCAATGCATTCTGATATGCAGCAGGGGTTTGTTCAGCATCCTCATCACTGTCTCAGACATACTGTACACGCACACACACACACACAATCACTCAAGTCATCATCTGCACAAATGACAACACCAGGACAGACAGACAGACAGACAGAAGGCTGTTAACAATTACTTTGAGAACTGAATGATACGTAATGTATTGTATGTTGTTTAATGTGTAGCTACATTATCCCCGATGACATACTGCAGTCAGTATTATACACATGTTTGCTTAGGATAACTGGTATTTAACCTATTCAGCTACGCCTGGCTGTACTTATTGTATAGTACAACAAGTCACTTTGGGGGAAAGCATCTGATAGGCACATGTACATGCTATACTGTAAATGTAAATGAAAACAAACCTCAAAAAAGAATAAGGCAATAGACAAATGAAAAAAAGTACAAAAGGGAGCATTAAGAAAAAACAAAGTACAAATTAAATAAAAGACAAAAGAAAAACCAAACAGACTCACAGATTAACAGTTATTTTATGCTAAATAGCATCTTACCACGGCCATGACACAGGCTGCTCCAGGAAGCCACGAGTAGGAGAACCAGTGCCAGCTGCTGACAGGGAGAAGCAGGGTGGATGCATAGCCCCGAAAAGAGGCCCCTCGAGCGGGTTGGCGTCGCCCCTGGACTGGGCAAAGGCATGGCACTGCCACGGCTCGGTTGGAAACAAGCAAGAGACGTGGGGTGGAGTATTACTTAACAGGGGTAGGCACTCTGTGGACAAAACAAACCAAGAACACAGTAGTTCATTTAAAAGTATTGGAAGCGGAAATGATTGCCACCAGGGGGCAATACTCAAAGAAAGTTTATAATTAATTAAACACTCGACACTATACACTCTCATCTTTCATGAACCAGACCGTATAATTATTTTCACCTGCCACTGACTACAATTTTTTCTCGAGACTGTTCTCTAAAAGTTCTAGCATGCCTAGAAAACCCCTGGTAGTTCTCAAGTTACAACAGTTTGCATAATCAAATGTATACGTTTAACATAATTGCATTACCTTACATTTAATTTAATTATATCAGAAATACGTTCTTGAGAAACAATGTAAGTCAGTGGCGGATGAATAGAACATAGTTAAAGATTCAGCATACGTCTGCAAGAAAACTTATGTTAAGATAAGAAAGTTAGAGAGTTGAGAGTTTAACAAAGGTTCATTTGCACTCTAAATTAATTCTCATTGCTCTGATTCACTAGGATAAAATGTAAAAAATCAAGAGTGGGTAAATTGTACAATACTTCGGACTGATACATAAAAATGATCCCCATGAAGTCTATTAAACAGGAATTCATGCTAAAACAGGATTAAGTATTTCATTTAAACAGCACAGTCCCGGGGATTAACTGCTCAAGCATGGCAGTTATGACTGTACAAATGCTCGAAAAACAGACGTGCTCAATATAGACAAGGAACATAATTAAATAGTTTATTGTTTGGTTTATTTCATCTTTATTAATAAGGATCCTTTGCTATTAAATCATGAAATAAGATACGGGATATGTGTGTGCGCATGTGTGCGCGTGTGTGTAAAATATTCACTTTAGCTTTGGCCTACTTCTATTGCAGTGGCACATTTAAGTGTTTTTGGGGCTAATTCAACAATAGCGTGTGCCACAGTAATGTGAAAACATAAATACAGGGCAAACTGGTAAGTCAGAAGAGCTCAAGTGAAAATGCCGCAAATCCAATAACAGCAAAAGTATCAGAAGACCTTGCTTTATAGATGTTCCCCCAATGTTAATCCCTAGCCTCGGGGATCTCTTTCTATCTCACCCTCCCTTTCCTCTCTCTCTCTCTCTCTCTCTCTCTCTCTCTCTCTCTCTCTCACACACATCTCTTACACACACACGCACACACGGGAGTGTGAACATAATTCAATTGTGTTTTGCAGGCTGACGGACAAGATGAGCAGAAGCTCTGTGTATGGGAGTCAATAACTTCTCGGTCTTGCTGTCCCCAAGCAGACCACCACCTAAACATAATGTGGTAACAGGGAGTCTTTGGGGAGCCCCCCCCCCCCCACCCTCAGTTAACAGAAAAGCTTTGTAACAAAGAGTCCCCCATCACCCCCAGGTGATGTATTCCACTCCATTCCACCATTCCTCTATTTCTTGTAAATATGGCTACAGAACAACAGGACATGCTGAACATATGCATTTGCCACTTCTTTCAGAGTGTCATTGTTCACGTCGGGCTATAATATTTACTGCATTTACATTTGTTCTGCTACTCCTAAGATGTTTTATATGTCCATGCATTTACGAAGAAACCACGATGAAATGCCTTGAGATGCACTGTTGAGATCGTTTCATCTTTCAGAACACAGGCTGTGAGCCGGCTGGAGAGGCTCACAGCTCACACTTCACACACTAAATGAAAACGGCATTTCCGGCAAGTTACATATTCATTCCTCAAACCATGTATTGGGCTAATGACCTGCTGGAACACATTACAGTCTGCCACTTCAAACTCCAAAAATAGCCGGTCTAAAAAAAAAAAAGATGAAAAAAAAAAAGACCCCACCACCGCCTATCAGATGTGGAGCTCTGTTTCTCTCTCAGCCCTACCCACGCCTTATCTAACACGCCATAATGGACAAAGAATAGAAAAGCTTTCAGCATCCTCTTTTCAATTGAACAACGTGATAAGAACAATCTGATCAGCGCCCATGCAAGCACCCATTGGCAGCATGTTAAGTAAATTCTCCTCTTACACTAACTCAATTTGCCACCGCTAATCTAACTAAGGGCCACCGCTCTGCGCCGAGCCACGCGGCGACGGAAGCATTACGCATTCCTCGCCCGTTTTATCGCCATTATATCCCTCTACGGTCTCACCCCATCGATCATTCTCAGCGTGTTCCATACCGCCCTTTGTTTTTCACCTGCTGAGTAAACCTAGTCGCTAATCCAGTGCATTCCTCCTCTCCTCTCCTCTCCGCGACCCCCTCCCCGTTCTGTATTTCATCTCCTCTGTACCTAGACATCACTAGCACTGAACCGCCACACCACATCCAAATCCTCTTCCTCCACCAGCTGCCCGTACCGGCTGCTCCAGCTGCTGTTCGTCCACGGACACAGTTCAAACAAAAGGGGGCTTAAGGCTCGCAGCATCTGTGGAGAGTGAGGCGAGCGGGCCAACACAGACACATTGAGACCAGGCCATGCTCTGCTTCCTGGATGGGAACCCTGGCTCTCTCTCTCTCTCTGTGACATTGATCATATTAATTCTTTCTTGTTTTTATGACTGAGGCCTTTTATAATGGACACATACTGTCACCCTATTAATAATATAGAGCGGCGAGAAGTAGTAAGTGACATTTTTGGTGAGCTCAAGAGATTTGGCTTTTGCCCTTTGGCAAATTCTTAATACATTTTGAGTTATTCATTAAAAAACAAAATACTTGAATAGTTGGTGCCAAAATGGCGTAACTGCACTTATGCGCCCTTTTGGACTTGAGAAATGTATAATTGGTAAGGATTTTTTATGTTATATTTTATTTTATCAGAATAGACCAATATTTCTTGTAACTGTATGTATTGCTTTGTTCATATTGTCATCAGATGGACACATACATTTAGATAAAATTAATGAAATATTGGTACCAAAATGGCACATGTGAATTATAAAAATATATTTGGGAAATGCTTTAAAGTTGGAGAAATGTAATTTACACCCCTCTAGTGCTCACCCCTTATATAAAATATGCATTAATGATATTTAATTTAATTTCAAAATACGGTATATACAATTTAAATTACATATACTACTACTACTAATAATAATAATATGAATATGAATATGAATATGAATAATAATATGAATAATAATACATATAAATACATTTTAAAAATATGTTTTAATCATCTATCATTTTTGCCCAAAATGTAAATAGCTTGCAACCACTACACAAAACATCAATATTGAAACAGTAAAACAAGCATGTACAGAACTGGAGAAACAAAACCCTTATTGTGTAAAGATAATAACATCTGACTACATTTAAATAAAACCATTAATTCAGAATGTATTAATAATCTTTGGGACCCCTGTGGTGTAGAGAAATGTGACACAGCGGGGCGGTGGGGCGGGGAGCTCTCCTACCTCCACAGAGCAACAACGCACACTCAGACACATGGGGAAGATTGATAGGCGTGGAGCCACGGCTACGCGGGGATGCTGATAATGACAGCACAGTGGTGGCAGTGGTGAAATGAACACGGGTTATTACGCAGCCGCCCAGCTGATGAAATAACACCGCCAAGGTACAGAACCCCAGCCCACCAAGCTCCTCTGGGTCCCCCGCAGAAGATGACATGTTTTGTTTTTCTCACCTCTCCCTCGTCCTCCCCCTTTTACTTTTTCTTTTTTACCCAGCATGCCGTTTGCTGCAAGTGGGCTGAGATGAGTGAGTCTCACAAGGCCTGTCTCCATGACAACAAACCGTGAGCTCTCGCAGAACTGAGTGGCGCCGTTTCCTGCAGTGCCGGTCGAGACGCCGTACCTGATGTGGCTCTGATAAGTTCAATTTCCTCTCATTTATACTAATACTGCCAAATGAAGAGCACAACTGTAATCACACACATTTTGTGAGGATAATTAGAGAGTTTACCAGCAACGAAGACAAGCAGCAACGGCATTTATCTGTTAACACGGACAATATAGACTAGGCTACACTGCCAAACAACCAAATGAATTCTGAGACACCATAAAACTGCTCTAAAATCTTTAATGGATATCAGGACTGCAAGTTAGAGGCTAGTTTCTGTAGTTATTCCTGTACGTCCTCACCTCATTAAAAAAGATTAATTAAGTTCATGTGGATTTTTGTGGAAAACAATATACAGAAGTTGGGGGGAAAAAAACTGGTTCAGAAAGCACAGTAGCAGTACTGACCAAACATACTGTCTGGTCCCAACCATGTCCTGTCAGCTATGATTCAACTATTTCATTTTCACTACCAACCGTTTACCGGCTCTAGGGCAAATGATCGTACCATTGAGCACCAGTAAAGATGAGGGAAGTGTTTCTGTCTGGAAAATAGATACAGGATTGGAACTAATACTGCCTGCTGTTCTCCTGTGAACCCTGCACCCTGTGGCAATGATGACACTCACACACACACACAAACACAACACACATGCACACACACACACACACACACGGCAGATGGCAAATCATCATGGGGTATATTGGCACTCTCTCCCACACTTTTCCTTCTCGGGCTTAGCACACATGCATACATAGAAAGACACACGCACACACACACACACACCCGCACAAACACACCCGCACACACACACACACACACACACACACACACACACACACACAGACCACTTGAAATAATAGGGGGAAAACATGGACATGAAAGAGAAATGATAGAGAAATGGCCATTGCCATTTTTTACCAATTCAAATAACAAGTGCATTCATGGCAATGCAGCCCATGGACATGAATGCCTATTAGCTAAATATGAATACATGCCAAATGTTGAAAAATATTTTTAAAAACAAAAGAAAAAACAAATATGGCCACTGTAATTTCCATATGCACGCCAGCACTTAACGTTTTAAAGATAATGATAAGATTTGAGCTTCAGTCTCTTGTAGCGTTACAGTAGGCCTATATATGTGTTTGCTATCAGGGTGGAGGTAGAAATTAAAAATATGAATCAATGTTAGGCTAGGTGTGTCCAACCAACATATAAACAGCTTCAGTTGCCCCTAAAGCTAGAATTGACACGGCTCTGATTTTCACACAAAAAAATGATCAATTTATAAGATACATATAAATTCCCTGCTGATTTCACCATAAGATGTGTCATTATTTAATAAAATGCTAATCTTACAACACGATGAATCATGGTCTATTCTGACGTCTCCAGGATTCCGCCAGGATTAGTACCTATGATTAGTACAGGACGAGTGGCTAACCAGAGTAGAACCTGCCAAACTGAAATAAAGACTAGCTGACCTCAATCTCTGGAAGTCTCTGGAAGGCAGGGCAGAGCCACAGGGGCTCAGCAAAGATGCAGTAGGTACACCCACGCAGCTCTAAGGGGTTTGTAATGGACGCTTAGGCCTCCTATGAGCCCGACAGCAGATGGAGAGGAACTGTGTTAACATGTATTCGGCTATGAAAATGTCGTACACATACAGTAGGGCAGATAAGAGCAGAGTAAATGCATTAAATGTATTTATAGGCATTGGGGTAGGTGGTCTAGCCACAACACGTGTTATTGGGTTATGCCTAAAAAAAATGTGTCAGCCAGTGTAAATCTGATTGAATTGTACTGTAGCTTTCCACTGCATGACATATTAGGGCTAGTCATTTTTTACCCATGTGATAGGAGCCCCCTCCCGCCTAAACGCTAGCTTGGTTAATCTTTGTTTTATACTACAGTAGTTTTGACATGATTGTTTATATGACATTTTGATTTTTTTTCCCAGAACCTGAAACCCTAATATATGCACACCTTTGCTGGTGACACGAAATATATGATGGAAGGTTTGATGTATAGTGCAGTCTATAAACACTGGAGGGAAAAAATAAACTTTTCATGATATGAGGGATAATTGTACAGGGACAGTTTGTGCTCGGTGGATGTGTGCCCGTCCATACTTAAAACACATGATAATCTGACAAAACACATTCATCCTGTGCTGAATCCTCGCAGTCTTCAGAAGCCCTTCTTGTGTGTACTGCTGGCTCATTAGGTAGGCTGATGGTTGAGTCTTTGTCAGCTCACTGTCCAATTAGCATATCTGAGCTTGACACAAGACCTTTACCCGAGCAAGAGCGAGAACGTACATACTGATGTTGACATAGCTATGCACTTGCATGCAAAGCCCCCAACTCGTAGATGGTTCTGATAAGAAGACATGCTGTAATGTCATCCTATTAAATGCATAATCAATAATTCAAATGTAAGTTAAAAGACTGCTTCAGATCACATGAGAAAAAAAAAACGAGAAAAAATAAAACAAAACAGGAGGATAGCGAATGCTTAAATATATTCTGAAAGAAAAAGTATCATTGACTTTCGCTTGCACCGTTATTTCATGTAAACACGATTGTGCATACCATTGAGAAAACTGTTGAAAACGCTGGTTTAAAGTTACTGTTATTAGTCGTTAACATTTTTTTTTTTTTACAAAAACAACATCAAGCTTAGAAAACAATAAAGCTTCAGCCAAAATTAACATTTTGGAATAAAGATGTAATAAAATGATCTCTCTGTCTGTCTCTCTATCTGAACATTGTGCCTACAGTACACTGTGTCATCACTCAAAGCTGTGTTATTACTCCTCAATAAAGAAAGCGATTAAAAGCCCATCAAGTGGAGCACATATGTGTGAACGGCTGCAAGCCAGGAGACACCGCACCCAATTAGCAAGCTTCCACGGCGCGGCAACATGAGCTCCTTGACAACAGAAAACATTTGTCGTATTCAAAACAATAGTCATCATGCATACCCATTATTTTTTTTCCATTCCACTTCTTTATTTAAATTAATATCCCCCATCCTGGGAAAAAAAACCCCAGCTGAAATAATTTGTTTTAGCTCTTTAACACGACATAAACACCAAGAGCCAAATAAGCACTCTTACTGTATTAAGTTAATTATTTCTTGGTGTTCTGGCTATGTCTGTGCCATGCTCATAGCAGGAAAAAGTCTCATTAGACTGACCAATTTAACATACACTTCCCTAGTGAGCATGTGTTCACAATAGGCACTACAGTGATAACACATACAGTATAGTACATCTTCACTATAATTCATTTCTTGGTTAGAAGGAGCCAGCCTGCATTATCTAAGGTCCCCACACATACAATAACAGTGGAACGTGTGCATGTAATCTCATATTATGTGTAATGCATTTGTGCCATCAATTGTGTTGTAAAAAGAGATGCCATTAAAGCTGAATTACCTTTACTGTATATTTGAGTATTTCTTGTTTGACCTATGATGGAACATGCATATATACCCACCACACAACCCATACCCATATATTCTCTCACACAGTTATTATGCCTGCTGAACCATCGCAGACGAGAATAGGTTATGTTCATGGATATTTTGTAGTGTATGGCAACTATAAAAGAACAACTGAATAATAACAATATAATAATAATATACTCAAATATACATACAGTATATATGAATCAACAAAGTATAACCTAACTTGTCACTTTGGTCATCTTCACTTCCACAATGTAACCAGTATTTTGATATTGACAAATAATGGATTGAATATTACCTGGCAAATAAAAAAAAAAACATATTTTAACAACCTAATATTTTAGAACTGTATTTGTGTGGCTTTTTCAATTTGTGTCAAATTGCAATGGAGAAATTTGCAATTTTATTCAATCCATATAATAAAAAATGCTATTTTGCATGGAGGACATTTGGTACTATTATACTAGGTGGTTGGAAGGTTGTAATGAAAGTTGTGTCACTGGTTAGTGTGGTGAATGCAGGTACAGATGAAGCTAAAACACTTAAATCTCCATAACTGACTAAATCAAATGCCCAACATACATACAGTACACTGTATTATATATATACACATACACACATATATATATATATATATATATATATATATATACACACCCCTTAACAGACAAGGACAGTTACACATACTCTACACATGCTTACAGATCCAGGGTTGTGTAGAAGCATCAGATTATTTTTCTTAACACGCACAGAGAACGGTAAACTAGCAAAATGCAAGGAGATATTTGGTGAATTTGACCAAAAAACCTGACTATACCTTTAATACACTAGCTTGGAAGAAGGAGAAGGGGGAGCAGTGTTCCCAAGCAGGCACAGCTGAGTCACCCTTGTCATGTGGTTGTGTAAACATTGTAGAATGTACAGTAAATGTTAGGTAATTTATCTTAAAATGTACCATTTGTTGGTGACAAAACTAGGGTGCCCGCTGGGAGGTTTTATAATACTTGTGAAGTGACCAAGTGAAATGAGTTGAATTTGCACTAACTATAGGCTAGTTCTAAATAACAAAAGGATTTGTACTGTACCATGCAATACACTGATTTTCAGTTTGTGAAGCATATATTTATAAGCCTTTATTCAGTTCATATCTCCAGTTCCAATGGGAGGCAGGCCTAGTTATTAATTTCTGTGAGAGATATTCCTGTGTTTACCCAGAATGAAACTCTCTCCAATGTATTGCCGCCATGGTATCACCTGTCACATGATCGGCCCTCTGAGAGCTAATTATCTCTTAACACTGGATCTGTAAGTACGAACAACACTGGATATAGGCCTATGTGCACCAGAATACAAGCAAACTATTAGGTATGTAAATCCTTGTTTTAAATCAATGCACAAAAGGAATGCAACAGTAGAAAAAATGCCAAATAATTTTGTTGTTTCGCTACAATTGGTCACTATTGAATTTTAGTGTGACATTTATGGGGCTTGGTAAACAACATATAATGATTATATTTATCTGTAACTCTGGCAGGCAGCCATAGCAACTGTCACTAACCAACCGTAGCTTTACTTCTGCATAGAGATTTGTGACACTGAATGAATTTCTCCTTGAGAGACGATAAAGTTGTCAATGGAATTGAAAGCTGGAGTAATGGGGTAGAAAAGCGACATTTGTCATCATTGCTAAAATCACAGTAAAGTGTGTACCTGTCAGTGAGAACTTCTTGTCCAGGTTTATACCAAAGCCTGCAAATGATTGTTGTCCACAACTGACAAACCGTTGCTCACATCAACATCATGCAAATAATTCCTCCATCTTGTCCTTTTCCAGCTATATTGAGTTCCACAACAAAATATCTGCATATCAAAATCTGTTAATTAACATGAAGAAAATAAAACAACAACAACGGTCACTATGAAAACATGCTGGTTATACAGATATGTCCACCAACCACACTGTGCAGCTCTATAGAAACAATAAAAACTGTGGGAAAATATATTATTTCCTTTTACATTTTTTGGCACCAAATGCCACACTAAGCACCAGTAACTCAGACAAAACAAAGGCTTTGTGAGGCACAAACACACACACACACACACACGTGCGCAAAGATGCAATTACTCCACAATCTTTACACATATAACAGTTTGCATGTTTAAAATATATAATAGTGGCTGTTGCCAGTTTGGTTTTGCCAATATGTATGCCTCTAAATCAGCCTATAACCTACAGGGGAATATGGTAGCCCAGTGGATAGCACTGTTGCCTCACAGCAAGGAAGTCTGTTCTGTCTGTGTGGATGTGCTCTGGTTTCCCACACTGTCTAAAAACATGTTAGGTTCACCATCCAGTGCCATTTGACCAGTGACACTGGCTCCAATCTGGAGTTGGGCACTGTACAGTGGCTGTGTGACAATAAAAGCACCTTTATATACTGTATAAGCAAACTCTTAATGCAAACATCACGATATGATAGCTATGCACAATGACCAATGGAAACATACTGCCACACAATTAATACGAGACACTGTTAGCTGCAACCTTTTATGAAAAGCAAGCAAAATGTACTTTAATTAAGATACTATATTAGCTCACTGTATTCTCCCTCCCATGCCCTGATTAGGCAGTTTGCCTTCTGCTATGTCAGCCATCTTGTCGGTCAGCCATCCCATCTTTAATGACTCCCGTCAGTCAAGGATGTAACTGTCAAACTCAGTGAATGGCGGCACTTCTCCAATCCATCCAGTGATTGGATAATGAGATGCATGTCAACACATTTCAACATTAAAACTGCACACCGTTAGCAGTAACAGTGCAGAGAAGCTGGATAACCCCACAGCACCCTGGAATTAAAGAAAAGCTAAATTGCAGCTGTGAGCAGAAAATGAAGACGTTGATAAGAGAGATAAAGATGGTAGACAGAAATAGAGGCACATCACCATGCAGCAATATCGGAATAAGATGCTGGTTTTGCATAGTGAATAGAGGGTTGTCCTCAGTTTTGACAGTTTGACAGAAATAAAGAGACACGGGGCTAAAGACAAGAGCTAGAGAGGAGAAGAAGCAAAGAAAGAGAGGTTCTGGTGCAGTGTTCATTATTCATCCCTGCTGACATATCACAATGTGTGATTCATCTGGAAAAGGGCATCAGTCAAGTCAACACCCATCTACTTGCTTTCACTCATTTGGCAAACACACACGCATGCACACGCATGCACACACGTGTACAGTACGTGTGGACATGTGCATGCTTAGTTGGAAATTACACATTCACTACAACAAAAGACTGAGTTTGATTTGAGTTTGTTTGTACCTGTAGGCTATAATTTATAGACACTTATATTAGCTCACTGTATTCAATTTCACTTCAGCAGTAACCAATAGATAACCACAACATTGCCATTCCAGAATCATTATATTCAATTTAGGAATTAAGGTTTATTAGAGGCAAATTTAGCAGTTAATTGATTACCTACAAAAAAGCAGTGTATTCAACATGGCTGTCAGTTCAATGTGTTTAGATGGCACGGAGAGAAGAAAAGAGATGATGACTAAAGCAGTATACTGTAGCTAAGTAACTTTCTTTTGTTATATATTGATTTGTTTGTCAGAGATTGACAATGAGAGGGGATGGTTTGCCTGTAGGCATTTGCCCAAGTAGGCCTACTGTAGGATACTGTAATGAGCTTTGTCAAAAACATTGCTTTCAGTATATAGTTCAACTAGATATGCCTGCCGTTTCATAGAAGGTGTGGCTTGATGCCTGACCAGAAAAGCATGGAGGATATGGAATTGATTTTTTAAAAATGTGTTGTGAAAATGTTGAATGTGTAAAACAGAACAATAGTCAAACAAATACATAAACTCAATGGGAATATTGTCATTTCATTTATAACAATATGCTAGGTTATAGCCTACCAGGTCACAGAAGAAAAGCATATATTTTAACTAGTCTACAAAAGAAAGTGTGGGATATGTTTGAAGGCAGCTACACGTAGCTCCAACAACCATGGCATATACAATGTGTAGATGTGGCATTCAATCAAATTACTATTGCCTACAGTTAACTTATCAAACTGCTTATCTGGTCAATCTATGGGATAAAATACATATCAGAGGCCCAATGTAAAAAAAAAAAAAAAATAGGCTATCCAATCCGCTCGTTTAAAATAACAGAAGCAAGTGCAGCCCCCCATTGTCTGGAGGAAAGCCTAAATACCTCAATCAGCGTTACCACCTGGTACTTTTAGGCTACGACCACAAATAGCCTATGCATAGCGCATTTTTATTTAAATGAATGTATTATTATTATTATTATTATTATTATTATTATTTGATTGACGACTACAGTACAGGCAAGGCTATCACATTGAATGCATTCTTCGCAATTTTAACCACAAGAGCAGGAATTTAATCGCGGAAACCAAGGTGGCGCTACTTTGCCAATCTGCGAGGATTCCTCGTGTTGGCAGTGAACAATGGGGGGGGGGGGGGACACGCAGGCACGGAGCTCTGTTGCCAGCCAGGTAATCTCCACATAATACACGCGCAATGTAGTAACACGTTTTAAGAAAACTCAGAAGTAGGCCTAACGACCTGAAATTCAACTGCAAAGTAGACGAATATTCACCCAGAAATATAGCCCAGGCCTACTTAAATATGTATCGCAGAAATATTCGCCAATGACTGTACAATTGGTAATGATAGGAAATTATAACAAAGTCAAATGTGTGAATAAGTAACGATCGGGGTGGGGTGGACCACATTTCCCCGTGCAGGATGAGTTACCTTGGTAGGAAGTGCTTCGTCCTCTTTACTGTCTGGTAGATTCATGTGGATGTGCAGCTGAAGCTTCCTCGGAAACAGATATAACAATGATAATCCAGTAACGCTACACTAAAAGGGTTGTATTTTTGGTGGATTCACTCATGTTTCCAGCTGTCCTGTCGACGTCGGGACCGCGGCTTCACTCAACGCTTTAGCCGGGGGACATGCTCTTCGGCCGGCATTAGATGGTGCTGGTTGATGTCATTGATACTCCCCGCTTTCCTCCTTAATGCCCTCTTCTCTGCCTCTTTCTCCTCTTCTTTTTCGCTCCCTCCCCTCTGTGTCTCTCACACACCGGAGCCCTCCCCCTCCCCTACACATGACGTGATGCAGTCTGGATCTCCAGTAGCAACCGTATCCCCCATCATCACCCCCCTCCATTCTATAGTCCCAGCGCTGGACCGCTGGTTGTGTTCAGGAGGTTGTGTTGAGGCAGATTGGTGTTGGTCGTATTTACACTGTTAATACTAGTATTCTGTGCCCAAATGTGCTACTGTAAAACGTAGTCTATTTGTGCACAGAAATAGGCTATACAATAATTTGTTTCAATTCTAATAGGCTATTGCATATAGACTATAGTTGAGAGTTTGATGAAAATGTGCACGGACATAGGATATATTATTTGTAATATAATATAGTTGAATAAATATTACAGCCTATATGGTAGATTATAGTCTAGGCCTAAATATGTCAAAATATTTCATTTCATGTAGGTCAAACGACAATATTAATCAGTCTACTATAAACCACTGCCACCAGGCACTAACCAGCACGACATGTTACAAATAATTAGGCCAGGAGAATGTGGTGCAGCCTGTCATGATGGCTAAACTAACTAAAATGGGCATAATTTAGCCTAAATAAGATGGGTCCACACACACCCACACACACACACACACACATTAACCTACTGTAAGTATGTTTGTCATGGACACCCAGGCAGATATAAGTCGATTAGGCCTGCTGCCTAATTAGGCCTACTGTAGACTTGCTCAAGTAAAGCTCAACAACGGCTTTTGCATGTAGCCTATTTCTTTTTCACTACTGACATCTAGTGGGGTAGAGGGATATTACCCAAATGTAACCATGGTCTATTTTTGACAATATAATTAACTGCACACACGTCTGAAATGTAGACAAATCAGTATATCAGTATATAAGACTCATACCTGATATTGTGCCAGAAAGTTTGAAAATTATCTAACAAGTCAATCTGCTAAACAAATTTCACAACATCCGGTCAAACACGAAAAGCAACAGGGTTTTAGTTTTTTAGACAAGCTTATTTGCAGACATGATTAAATAGTTAAATGAAAATACTTGTGCTTTCCAGAGTACAGCAGAGGCTGTTGTCATACTCTCTTAACAGTCACACTGTGTCCTGCCTGCCACACACACAAAGTCTACAGTAGACCTCATTTCTGCTCACGTCTGAGGTGAGGGGTGAAAGGTCCCTAAATTTAGCAGGGGAAGTAGCGCTGTCTCCACCACTACCGTGCAGTAGTGACGTTCATTTCATTCTATTTATACACTAAGATGCGGGATGCTGAAAGATCATGTTTCCGTGTTACGTTTGATTTCCATGTGCTCATGTTAAACTTTGAGTGCAGTGGACAGCCCATGTTTGGCAATCATGAGTATAGACCTGGACTGCTCTTATAATTACTGTATGTTTATGAGTAATCGAATAACACAATTATTTTCAATATGATAAGCATAGGGTGTTTATACCCAGCTGGCTGTAATGATTAGACATAACCTGTAGTCTACTCTATATATTGCACATAACAAAAACCCTAGTCCAGCCACCAAGCAGGACATTTTTATATAAAAGTCAAGAACCATTAGTTAAGGGATGACTAATATAGGGCTAAGACATAAAGGGCTGGATTTAAAACCACAAAAACTAACTAAGAATAAGATACAGTAAAGGACAAGGAAAATTTATGCATTTGTTTCTCCCAAAGATAAAAAAAATAAATAATTGATTCTAATTAGCTTAAGCAATATGGGGGAAAGAATTAGAGAATCAGCAACTTCAGTGCATGGGAAAGCAAACTGTTCTACCTAATGAACCCCATTTATCCACCGTCCCCCACGACATCATACTTAATACCAGTTAACAATAACCAACTCAGTGGACACTTTAAACTGTTGTAATACTGAATTTTATTCAAGTATCTACAACACACTTAAATTCTTGAATTATCTTAAGATAAATGAACGTTCGGTAAGTTGAGAAAGATATAGGCAGCAGCAGTTAATAACCTGGATATTGTATTTTTAGGGTTTAGAGCTTCTTAACTTGCATTCAACTTGGTGGTGCTTATACAGACAGAAAAAAAAAAAAAAGATTAAACATGTTATTGAATATAAGACGAATTACGTCTGAAGAGCCAGTTGTAACATCTTTTTAAACTGCATCTGCAAAATAGCATAATTCCAAAACAGACATTGCATGATCTTGTATAGCCTACTGTTTACTTTAGATTCACCCCAAAGCAAACAGGAAAGCAAAGCCTCTTTGGTTAAAATAGAAAACCCTTGGGACTGCTACTGTAACATTGAACTGGACAAATGTGTTGGTGGTGATGTGTTGGTTGAATTTCTATACTGTCTTTCTGGTTTGTAATAGTTAATGGGGCAGATATACAGTAATATTATGATAAAGATCAGTTACATTTATTGTCAGTTGAGCAGTTCCGGGTTTAGTCAACTCTTAACTCTGAATGTATTTTGTGCTTGAACAATATTAGCTCTGACTTGGCTCTCACTGCATAGATTAGAAAATAAATGTGCACTGAAGAGAGATGGCCATGCATCTCTTTAAGTAAAGAGGGGAATAACCATATAACTATATAAATAACGGGTATAACCCATCATTCCTTTCACCATTATAGAGATGTCCATGCATCTCTTTAAGTAAAGAGGGGTATAACCCATCATTCCTTTCATCATTATGTAATGCTAGCACAGCAGACTGTCAAAACACATAAATAAAATATCCTATTTTCTACAAGCCTATAACCCTCAAAACACTTACATCGCTTAGTTTTCATTGGAATTTATAGCATTTAAGTTTGTTTATAGCTCACCCATCTTATTAGCACAGTAGTTTTTCCACACATCTGAAATTTGGCACAGTAGGTTCAACAAATTCTCCAAGAAAATGAAACAGTTGACAGAATATTTGCACAATGCCAAATTGATGAAAAATAGAAGGGCGTGATGGTAAAATCAGGGGTCCCTGGTGTTCCGTTTGTTAAAGTGGATGTTATTTTTATGAACTTGCCAAAAACAAATAAATCAAGCAAGCTATTATATTCCCTCGTTACTCTCCAATGTAGGTTATCTGGCTAAATGATCATAAATCCCACCCTTCACACAAGCCACTGCCCTATTCAACTTTATTTTAACTTACAGTAGGTGAAAATAGACCCAAAAAAATGCATTAAAGCCAATGAAGAATTTTCGTTTCAACCAATTTCAAATTGCAACAGATCCTTTGCATCACTTAAGACGTGTCCAAGAGTCCACAATGGATGACCGTCAGTGCATCAGCCACAGCCTTAAGTCTGACGCCCAGGTGGTTTATTGCTGTGGATTGGTCTCAGCCAAGGCAGAGCGGGGACAATAAGCGAGTCAAGAGGAGGCAGAGATGAGAAGAATCCCGTGGACAGGAAGGGGGGTAAAGAGGTGAGGGGACCCTAGTGGACATTGGTGGTCAGTGCAGCTCTATAAATGCCTCCATCTCTTCTGAGATATGCCCCTTGTAAGGCAGTCTGTGTCGTTCAACTGCGCGCGCCGCCAGGCACTGGAGGGTGATATAGTTCAGCGGGTACAGGGCGGTGTGACCGCTGCTCTGCTCGTCCAGCAGCTCGTACGCCGTCTTCCTCTGTGCGTTCGTGACATCAAAGTGGGCCCCGGCCTTTACCAGCAGCGCCATGATATCTGGGCAACCGTTGCTGGCGGCGACGTGCAGCGGCGTGTTGTTCTCGCAGTCGCGCGAGTCGACGTCGGCGCCGCACTCCAGCAGCAGTGACGCCACCGCCTGCGACGGGAAGCGTCCGACGGGGTAGCGGCCCACCGACGTGGTCTCCTTGTCTACGGACATGTGCAGGGGCGTGAAGCCACTTCGCCCCCGGGGATTCAGCTTCAGCAAGCGGTACACGGTCTGCTTCTTCTGGTGCTCCTGCTCCGGGCTGCACTCCAGCTTCTCCAGCAGAAAGATGAGGTGGAGGATGATGGACAGGGCCTTGGTGAACTGGGGCGCTTCTGGAGGGTTGTCCCTCTGGGCCACGGCCCTCTCCACCTCCCGCACACTCTTACCCAGCACGCCCATCAGGTCCTGAAACGTAATGCGCGTCGACAGGGTGCCCTTGGCTCGGTCCTGCAGGACAAACGAGAAGAGCTCGGCGAAGGACAAGAAGCTGGAGGCCGTCATTGGACTGAGAGGGTCCAGGTTGCTCTGCTGCATGTCTAAGGCGTACTTCCACAAGCTAATGCAGCGCTCAAAGTTGCCCGAGTCCGCGTACACAGCTCCCCTGTAGCGGATGTAATAGGAGGTGTCCGGGTGGGAGGGACCCAGGATGCGCTCGCGGACCAGCAGGGCCTGCATCCTCATCTCATCTGGGTCTGTGATCAGCGCCTCCAGCTCTTCAGCGCTGCTCACTTCTCGGGCGCAGTCGTATGCGGGAATAGGGGGACCGGGTGGGGGTTTGACGAGGGGACCAGCTTTGTCTCCTGGTTGTCTGAGCTCCATCGCTCTCCTCCAGTATCTCATTGCCCCGAGGAGATCGCGTTTTTTATCCACAAAGGTGGCCCCCAGCAGCTCAAGCGCATCTATTCGTTCTTCTCGTGAGGAGCGAGGCTGATGGGCAAGGTACTCAACTATGTTAGTGTGACCTGTTACACTCGCAGCCAGGAGTGGGGTCATTCCATATCCATCTCGTTCCATGCGAGCACTGCACTTCAGCAGCATCTTCATTATATCCAGGCTGCCGGATTCGGCGCAGTCGTGTAGGGCAGTGTTGCCCTTCACACTCTTGCGGTTGACATCAGCACCACGATCCAAAAGGAACTTAGCAATCTCTTTGTGGCCCTTATAGCAAGAGATCATAAGACATGTGTGGCCGTGGCGGTTGGCCACCTCCATGTCGGCTTTGTGTTCCACCAGGTAACGTACGATCTCCAAGTGGCCATCAAAGCAGGCAGCTCGCAGGGGCGTTGAGTTGGTCAACGTAGCGTTGTTGACAGAGGCACCGTGTTTTAATAGTGTTTTTACGACAGGGAGGTGACCGGCTGCCGAGGCGGCCCACAACGGAGGAGCTCCCTCGATCGTCTCGCCGTCAAAGTTTACTGAACCCCCAAGCTCAACATTTGCCTTACAGTGTTCAAGGAGGTAATCTACCACCTCTAAATGTCCGTATCGTGAGGCGATCAACAAGGGGGTGCCCCCCTGTGTCTTCTCCTCGGCTAAAGCCTCCAACTCCTCAGGAGTTTTGTTGCTCAGCAACTTCTGGATAAGTTTCAGCTTACCATCTCTGGCCGCGTTGAAAACCGCCGTCATGATATCCATTTTAAAGACTTTGTGCTAACGCTCCGGCTACCAACCCCATAACCTTGCATGTAGAGAACAAAACAAGACTGTATTTACATTATGGATCGGAGAAAGCCAGCTCTGGATTTGGTTTCTAGCTCGCATCTTCCTGCCATTTTGAGGGTGCTGTCAAGATGGCGTTTGTGTTGTATGACAGGTCTATGTTTACATTTTAGTCCGGGCATGTTGGACTATGTAGTTCTAAAGATATTGGGTTCCTATTCTTGTAGGAAATATATATAAAAAGGAACCACAAATACCATGATGCACGAGAATCGAATCAACTGACAGGGTCGGTTGTTATGCTAGCCTGGATGCACCAATATACAAAATTAAACATTTTAGTAGTTTGTTTCAAGATGACCAGTCGCTAAGAATGTTTTAAAGGAGTTGTAAAATATTTTAGAATATATGATTTAAATAAGAATTTACTTTGATTTTTCTTTCTCATAAAAATAGGCTATATCGACTGTGGAGTGAAAGTGGCAATTATGCCACAATTGGTAATGTCATGTGATTATCGTCAAATGTCATATTAGTGTAATACCGGTAGGCTACTTAATTAATTTCACCCACTGCACCATGCAGTTGAATAGGTTACAATTAAATATATATTTGTTGGCCTATAGTCTATAAATAGGCTACAATTAACACTGTTTACGGTACAGTGTTTAGCCTATTTATTTTCAATTATGGACATCAACATTTACAGAAAAAGAGTTCCTGACCTGAATACATTGTTGTGAGTAGCATGTGAGACCATGAATGTCCACTTGAGGGAGCCAGCGTTATAAAGGTGTTCTATTGATAAAGTGAATTGCTTTTCTCGATTCCGTAGTGTCTCCCGTTGTGGCGCTACAGGCGACAACACCAATGAAAATATAACGTTTTAACGTGACCTATTTAATGTATGCTGTTTAGCATTTTGGCTACAGTAGCCAATATTATTAGGAACGTTTTGTCTACACTACAATAGGCTACAGTACGCCCGTTATTGAAGAGACCCTATACTATGCAGCGGCTATACATTCAAGGTCGGTTAAATAGGCTACAGATGTGGTAACTCAGCAGTTTGCCTAATCAATTTGGATAATTATGTTTTTTATTCAAAAGAAACATGGTGGCATGAAAATGTAAGCTTTATTTTTGTTGAACAGTAGCAATTAAATGAAGTGATCTAAAATGAGTGTATTGTTTTATATTGTGGTAGCCTTTATTGGTTAACCTGTATCACAGTAGGCTTCTAAAGTAACCATATTTTCTGGGTAACTCACTTTACCCACGTACTGTACTAATGTGTTGTTTTCTTTCCTTGTTTGAAGTGTATTAAAGGCTTGATATTCCATTATGCTTTTATTCATGAATAGCTAGGTCTAAATTTTCATATTCATATTCGGGTCTACTTTTATTTATTTTTATTTTTTTGCCTCATAATGGCTTTAGAGTGGCCCCTACCATGACTTTACAGTGCAATGTAAAAAAATAAATAAATCAAGTCAATAATTATCCATATTTAAAACTTTGGACTGCGGCCAGTAGACTTGATAGCTTTTACCAGCACACTATATAGAGGACTGCAATTGTTGGCAGAATTTTTAATGAATTCCATGGGAACTCTCCTCAAGGTGAAAATTAATTGTGTACATGGCACCCTGATAGCAAAGACCATCCAGAATCAATACGATGTCTTATGATCATCAATAATCTTATGCTACAGAAGCTCTTGTGAACGTGGGTGAAAAACGTTTGCATACGTCAAATAAGGTGCATTCCAATTTAGTCATGAGCCTCTCCAAGGCAGTAACAACTTAATATATTGCAAAGAATAAAGATGCATCATAAGTGGTTACTCAGCACAACATGCTGATAATGAAGTAGCTACCCTCATCCACACACGCACGCACAAACACACACACACATACAGTTTTGGCAGAAGTCAGAGTCCCAAATGAATAAGATCACAAATAATGTATTACTACAGTCCCTCCTGTTGACAATAAATATTAATGGGAGAAATAACTTTATAGCCAATAGTCACTTTATTAGTAGCCAATAGTGGGGATGTTGATGATGGTTATTAGATGTCACTCTTGTTCCTGCTGGACTGAGCCAGTTCTTAAAGACACACTGAATCCAGTTCAGTAGGCACAGGAGTACACATCTCCCATTTATTTATCTTGTTTTGGACCACAAGTTAATAGTTTTGTTTGTAAAATAAAAATACTGTCTTCCCAAGCATGTGCCTTTCATGTTGCAGCTAGAACGTCTGTGTGTGTCTGGACATGCAAGACTTTTACAACATTCCTGCTTGATTTACAGATTGGCCTGGCCCTTCTGCCCTTTGTGTCCTGCTTGTTAACCTCTGATGAGCAACACCTGGGCTTGCGGGTATGTACGAACTCGCTCTTTCACGTCAGACACTGAACTTAGCCACTGTGAACAACTGTTTTGTTCCATGCTCACTAATGAGCTAAGCTCTGTGTCTTCAGAAAAGTTAAGTTGGTGTCACAATTCTGTCCGGGTTCCATTGCAGCATTAAAGATGGACACCTTGATTTGGCAACGAGTATCCAGACTTGCCCTTGTGAATGAAGCCGGTGTTACGAAACAGTTTTGTTTGAGTGCAGGAGTCTCTCGCACTTCTGAGTGCCAAGTGCCTCACACTATTCCGCTCCTCCACTATACCGCTCCTCCCCCTAATACACTTTTCTGAACATGTTGTTTTTCATATGTATAAACAGTGAGCTAGGGGAGAAATGTTTGGGTGCTGCATTATACTCATTACCCTAAAATATAGCATGTGTATATCTCTTTACACAAAACAAATGTGATATCTTTCAGATATCAAATATATAGATTGTTAATATAAATAATTACATTGTTTTCTGTTGGAAGCACACACAGATATTCTCTCAAGTGCATACAGTAATTGTACGCTTTAATCCAAATTATATCCAGGGTCATTTTCCAGGTAGAGGCATCTACAAGATAACGAAAATGAAATCATTAGAAACATTCAAAGCAACACAAAGTGATCACCACCATGAATATATTCATGTTAAAGTAAAAACACAGTTTTGCTTGTGACTCTCTGATCATTTGCACTCAGATAGTTTGTCAGTGCCGCGGGACACAGGGTCAGTTTTCAGAATAAACTCTTAAGTCCTCCCAACAGTGGTGTCGTGACATCATCGCTCAGTGGAAAGACAGCTTGCTCTCACGGTCAAACCTCCTTTGAGCCGGCACGGCACAGACAAGTTTGACACACACACCTGTGTGAAAATACACACATGCGTGTTTACACGTCGGTTTTGGTTTGACAATCTGCGCAGTGCCATCGAATGCCTCCGCCATCTGTGACAATTTTCAGGAGTAACGGCACAACTCAAACGCAGATGCCATTAAGCTATCCTTTTCCTAATTACCTCTTTGAAGTTGGACGAGCTCAAAATGGCGTTACCGTCAACAAGAGCAGGGGATAGACTTTGAGATGAGGAGCCTGTTTTGTTTTGCCCTCCTGCCCACTTACAGTATATCTGCACTGCCAGAACCATCTCATTATATTTACTGTATTCAACGTGAGCTGGATTTCGCATGACTTCCACTAGTACAAACTTTGTAAACACAAACCCAGCAGTTGGATTAGTTACAAGGGTATCGGTGTCTGCGCGACGTTACCCGAGCTCGACTGTCATTATGTCATTTTTCACCCCCTTTAGGAGGATAATAGGCAGCTGCAGTCTTTGTCATCCTGCCGTGCCTTCTCTAATGGAGAATAGGCAGCGTGATCCATTCTGGGATTAAATAATCAACAGGATATAACCTCCCCGTTTTGGCGCACCGATTTATTTAGCCCACGTTTGTCCTTGGTGTCCCATCTAAGATTGAAGCAGAGCAGCATAACAACACAGTGAGCTGTAGTCAGAAACACACAGTAGATAATAATTCATACCTTCTGTAACTATTCTGACTTGAGTTAGAAATAAATGAACATAGAAGGGATTCCCACAACAACAATTCACACCACATCAGTGAAGGAATTTCATAGTCATCGATATTATCTCCGTGAAAAAGTCTGAAATATGTGCGTGCAATAGTCATAATGATCCTTTTAATAATCCCGTACAGTTCTGAAGCATTGCAAAACATACCGTCTTGCATTGATATGCCATGATATGGTACTAATACAGAGTATATGCCTGGTAATCTTACTAGTGTATACAATTACCAAATAAATCATATTCCCGGTAAAGTAAGCAGCTCACCCACCTGTGAAGTAGAAATGCTGGAGGACAAAGGCGCTGGAAATATACCACTACACTATAGTCACTGTCAAAACTAATATCTTGTTTCTGCGTCTGCCGTTACATGTTGTTAGCAAGACAACGGCGCTCTGAGCCTCTCGAGCCGCTCACTAGGAGGTGTGGGTCAGACGAGGGGAGAAGGGGGGTGTGTATGTGAGACGGGGCAAAGCGAAGGGGTGGGAGCTTGGGAGGGGAGGGGAGTGGGTGGGAGGTCGAAGCAGAGGGAAGGTTGATGGGACAGGTGTGGAATTTACACACACCCGTGGTGGTACACACTATTGGCATATCGGCCTGTGTGTGTGATGAGTTGCGGCTCTGCGGCGGTGTGTAGGAGTCAGAGAGAAGAAGAAGAAGGGCCAAAACAACGAAACCAGAACAATAGCGTGAAACGTTACCCTGCATGTCTGCTTGAATGTGAGCTGAAATGAGTGTCACTGAACTTCACAGCTGTTGAGCTGTTAAACTTAATACAACGGGGTTGAATTCTGATCCCCTATCAACTCCATTGTATCAGGGAATGGAATGTGCTCTCTGAGGGATGAGTGATTCTTGATGCCGTGGCTTCGATATATTCGGTAGCAACCCGTAGTAAAGGCTCCTATGTGATGCACTGTGCTGTCCACAGTTGTGTTTTCCTGTTGGAGCCTAGATGATTGTTTTGATTTGAGCAGTGCAACCTGATACCCAGTGCTCCCATACATGGTTGCTACGTGTCACTGTCCCTCTATATGAGGCCAGCACACTGACAAAAGAGAGGCTGTCTTGTGTGTGTGTGTGTGTGTGTGTGTGTGTGTTTCCCTCTTCCCCTTTTAAGAGCACTCTGCATTTTGCTTCCATCGGGCCTCTAATGTGCCCGGTCCATTTAGCACAGCAACGCTGTGAAACCTAAGATCACAGTCATGGTCAAAAACAATTTCACCCTCTGACTGAGCCAATATCCACTTAACATTTTTGGCAGAAATAGAAATCGGATAGGTGTCACCGTGCATTCACAGTGCACTATCTCTGGAAATTGTTTTATTTTTTATTACCAAACAAATGCTTGGGTTTGTGCCACTTACCTAGTCAAAGCCCCCTGTCCCCATTAGAAATATGACTATAAGTGGATGTTGCTATTGCATCTGGAGCAGTAATGATGGTGGGGAATTCACCAGCTAAATACAGCAGTACTAGAGGACCAATCATGTACTCGATCGGTGGTTATTTCGGTCTGCTGGGTCATTATTGTGAAAACGGAGTTGCATTGCAGCAAACAGAGATGGGATAGCTTCAGTGTGAAACCAGATCCAACCTGGAGTGATGCGCATGGCACGGCTGGTTGTCCCGGACTCATTAGCCCCCTGCTAATGGCCTCGCTGGCTCCAGAAGCCCTGCCTGTCTATTATCTGTGGCTATGGCTGGAACATCTCAGAGGAGGACTTGTCCTGACCACGCACCGACCTCTGGAAGGGCCGAGGACCCTGCCCACATTATGCTACAGTAGTATTTCTTGCATTGTGGAGAAGTTATTCTAATAACGCTAATAACGGTGATTTTGACAACACTTTAGACCCAGCTGTGTTGTGCAGTATTATGATTCAATATTCAAAGATTAGAAAAGTACAAATGTTCAGTTACATTTATTTTTCTTACTCCAGACAGACTATGCTAAATAATAATAATAATAATAATAATAATAATAATAATAATAATAATAAGTAGGGTTGCAAGCAACACTGGGGCGGTCCTTTTAACATATCGCTCAATGTCATTGTGGCTCATTCAGCCTCTATTACAATTCTCAAATTCTCCAATAATCCACTTTCATTTCACGAACAAGCCTACAGATTTCACCTTTAATGCATGAAGAATCAGATGGCATTATCTTATTGAAAATAATTTTGAAGTGCAGTATTGATCATTCTGACAAATAATGGATGTGTGCAGTTTCAGATCTCAAAGTATGGATTCAGTGTTATCGTGCAGTCATATGTTATATGAATATATGGACAGATATATTTCACATTATAATAATACCATGTAATACATGTTCATTATCATTATTATCTAATTTAGCATACATTTTCATAATAATGAACACAATCTACTATGCCCCAATTAGAATTCAGATTGACTCAGTTAATAATGTCAATTGTTATGTCTCGCAAGGAATATATATCTTTAAGCAGAGGTCTTGTCACAACAAGACACATTCCTGAATCTAATGTGCCCTGGCGCAACATTATTGCATTAACTATGTACAATATTTTGAGCGTCAAACATCTAGCTTTTGTTAGTCTAAGGTGCTAAATTTGGGAGGGTGTGGTTTGGTCCGCTTTCAAGATAAGAATTAGATTCGTACAGCAAGTGCTCAGACAAATGTCAGCTATGTGTATGTAAAGTTTCAAGTGGATAAGAGGCTTGTGTCATGATCAAAAGAGTTTTATAGCATTATTTCTGCATTAGCATTAGCCATTTTGCATTAGCATTTGCAATATTCCATCAAATCCAAAATCAAGTGTTATCAAAAACAACTAATATAATAATAATAATAATAATAATAATAATAATAATAATAATAATAGTGACAAATATCCTTTTAGGTTGGTTGAGATTAGCATGATCTGAATGGAGGTTTTTCAAGGATGTGGCTGATGTGATCTGGAGCAGATGCATGCGTAAGCACGGAGACAGCACAGAGGCCTAGAGACGCAGTGCTGTTTGTTCAGGGTTTATGTGGGATGTGGTGTGAAGGGGATGCTGTTTCATTCATCACAGTCATTGACATGATGGAAGCAGGGCTGAGCAATGGATGCAGAGCAGCCCTTAAGTTTAAAAGAACAACATCATGTCAGTGTTTGAAAAAGCCGGTGAAATAAAATGAATGAGAAAGTTCTGTTAATCTTCGTCTGACACACTGTTCACAACAGTGATTTATCATAATCAATATTCTTGGCAAAGGTGAAGGCAGACCATGGGATATGTTTCATTTTAGACTCATGAGCACCACCAAGTGTCCATAATAGAATGTACAGGTCTTTTTCAATCAGATGGGAAATATCTGACTGATTGAGGTTTTAAGTGCACCTTAATTTTAATGTGTTAGGAACAACTGCAATAGTGCAAATTCCTTGCACTATTGCACACTGAAGATAACACGCGCGTGCCAATATCCACCCTGTGGGATCAGGGATGGAGCCAGTTGCTGTGCTGCACAGGAAAGCACCATGTGTGAAAGTGACCTTTGACCCTATTGTGGTTTGTAGGAGTCATTCACATATGCATTCCAAGCTCTCTGTGTTCATTTGCACCTTCTGCTACTGTGGAACATGCCATATACATTCAGTTGTACTGTTCTTCTGTAAGTATGTACTGTACAGTGCATTTTAATGCACTTACCTAAATATTGTAGATTGTTTCAAGAAAGTAAGTACCATAAGTTAATGAAATTTAATAATAAATCTTTATTGTTTTCAATAATAAATATATCACATTGCACATTTTAAAATACATTATTGTAACACTAGATGTATTTTAATGTGGAAGACTTCAAAGTAATTGCCGAGTAATAGCCTCTGTGTGATTTAAGTTCTGCTTTTGAAAGTATTGTATTTTAAATGCCTACTCACAAGTCAAGGCTATTGTTCCTTCAATGT
>JAODOY010000009.1:1183624-1199376 GCA_025399855.1 Forbesichthys papilliferus | reverse complement strand
GAGAGTGAGAGAGGGAGAGAGGGAGAGAGGGAGAGGGAGAGAGGAAGAGGGAGTAAGAGAGAGGATAGAGGAGAGAGTGAGAGAGGAGAGAGAGAGAGAGAGAGAGAGAGAGAGACAGAGAGAGAGGAAGAGAGAGAGAGGGAGAGAGGGAGAGAGGAAGAGGGAGGAAGAGAGAGGAGAGAGTGAGAGAGGAGAGAGAGAGAGAGAGAGAGAGAGAGAGACAGAGAGGGAGAGGGAGAGAGGGAGAGAGAGAGAGGAAGAGAGAGAGAGTGAGAGAACAGGGAACAGGGAAGAGAACAGAAAGGGAGAGCAGGGTTTGGCAGCACAGACACAGAGATGATGAGAGAAAGACAGATTGGGGACTTTGAATCACAGTAATATGTGGTGCTCCGGCAAGAGACAGACACTCTGGAGATGGACAGAGATGGATTCATTGGACAGAGAAAGAGCGAGAGTGCGGGAGATGATATTAAGCGAAGGATGACTGATAACATGGATAGGTTTTTAACAGGGACCAGGGGCCCGGGGGCACCCGTAATTGGCACAGAAAGGTGAGCCGAGCGATCATTGATCAACAGACTCTGCTCTCTCTGCCAAAGACGTCTCAGAGTGAGCCGGTGATCGGCAACCAAACGCTGCCTGCCGGAGAGGAAAGTTTCTTCTGGTCAGGTTAGAGCCGATGTGCCGCAACTCTGCTGACTGTTTCTGGACATTTTTATCGACCGCCTGAAGAGAAAATCGTTTTTCTCACCTGCTCCCTGCAAGCCCCGCACCGCAGACAATGCAAGGCATCCAGTACAGTCAGCAACACAGCCCGAGTTCACAAGTGGTAGGGATTCCGAGCATAGGGGCTGTAACCCAGAGCGCCCGGTTGAAGGTATACTCCTTGATTGTGTTATTGCAGTTTCATTTTAAATGGTCTTAGCAACTGAGAATAAATCATTGTGAAGACATTTCTTTCAGATTTTACTTTCTTTTACTTTCTTTCTTCCTTCCTTTCTTTCTTCCTTTCTCAGTTCCAGCTTTATGTACTGCGTTTTTCCAAAGCATAAAAATAACTCGAGGGCACTCGGTAAAACGTTGCTAAACTCTACAACTACAACAACCCCAAAATAATAATAATGATTTTATCATTGACCCATGGCTAATGCTGATCCACTGACGTTTCTGTTCAAACGTGCCAGCAATTGTCAATATGCCCTATGACATGTTGATTTGAAATCCATGGCTGTCTTATAAAACCATAAAGAATTATTTTATTATTATAAAATTAAATGATATAAAATTATTACATTCAATTAAATTATATTATATTATGAAATTATTGGGAACGTGAGTTGTTTTTAGCACACAGTATGTCTGCCGTTTCCACTACATCTGATACATCTAGAACATTTTCAGTTAACCCGGTAATGACTAATGACAAACTGACATCATATAAACAGCATGAATAGTGAGCATGTGGCAAACAAAGGACATTGTTTACAGCCTACTTTCTCTCCCTCTTTGTCAGAAGCATGACGGCCAGTTCACGGTGATCCAGCTGGTAGGAATGCTGCGTGGCATCGCGTCAGGTATGAAGTACCTGTCAGACATGAGCTACGTACACAGAGACCTGGCCGCTCGCAACATCCTGGTCAACAGCAACCTGGTGTGTAAGGTGTCCGACTTTGGCCTGAGTCGAGTCCTGGAGGACGACCCAGAGGCTGCCTACACCACACGGGTGAGAGACACACTAAACGCCTTCGTGCCGTTGTGAGCATATTATATTTCTGGATATACTTCTGTCGGCCGCACAGACTTAGCAGCGAAGCTACTGTACATTTTAGGGAAGTGCCATGTCTGTTTAAGCTCCCGAAACAGAACATAGAATACATAATAATAGAGTGTAAACGTTTTGAAATAAGCATATACAAATATTTATTTCCAGTGAATCTCTTAGTTACATTAATATTGATCATAGGAACCAATCTGTGCCGATAGAAAATAGTTTTTATAAAAGACGGCTGCTCCACGAACAACTAGGAAATCCCATAGGGAAATCCCTGTCTTAAAATGTGCAAAAGTGTAGTCTGGATTATTAATGCTCTAGCAAGGCAAGGCAAATACAATATTTGATATTTCTTTCCAGTGAATGTAATAATTAGGTGGGTAGTTAGATTTTTGGAGAGGTGTGCTTCAGGCTACAGCGTAGGTTACGCCCTATCCATAGGTCACGGTGTAGCTTTGACGCCTTGTGGACCACCGTTCAGTAGTCAAATGTAACCATTTCACACACCAAAGACAACCTACAGAGTGTACTCTTGGCTAACACATAAACATAGCAATTAAAGAAATACATTGAAATACACTACAGAAATAAACCCTTTCATAGATGCACAAGCAAAGGTTCTGGTCTGCAATGTGAGCGCCCGAGATGAAACGCAAACATCAGACGGGTGAATGAGAGCGCTGAGTAACTCATCTAAAATGCCCACGAGGAGCTGGCTGTATTCATATTCATAGGAAGTGTCGGAATGTTATTTTTAATAAGGCATTAGCATCGCCCTGGGAGGAGTGTATCATACATTGACAGCTCTAGCAACACACACACACACACACGCGCACACACACATGCGCACACACACACACACACACGCGCACACACGCACACACACACACACACACATGCACACACACACACACACACGTGCACACACGCACACACACACGCACACAAAGGTGTCAGGGGGACTAGCTGTAGACCTTCAGGCTTCGACAAAGAGAATTTAAGAAAGAACAGACTTGATGTTGAAGAAAATCAAGATTGAGGTGGGGGGAGGGTGTGTGCAGGCCTGTGTGTGTGTTGGGGGTAGGTAAGGCATTGGGCGGGGGAACAAAAGTAGAATGCCTAGCAAAGCCTTCGTCTTTTATTTGACTTTGACCAGCCAGTGACGAGGACCGCTAGTATAACAGTGGCAGCTGCTGCATGTTAAAGAGCTCCACTGAACCCTGCAGAGTAGCGTGTGTGTGTGTGTGTGTGTGTGTGTGTGTACTGTAAGTGTGCACACTGCTTTATGCTTCTATACATGGGAACCTTTTGATCTTTGCATCAACAACAAAGTGAAGGGGAGACTTGAAAGGAGAAAGAGAGAGTATTGATGATGAGTGTTAAAGGACAGCATGACTCATAATAGGCCCACTTTCCAAGTGCATGTCTAGAAAGCAATGTTGTGTTTTTTTTAGTCCAGTACTTTATAACCAAAACTGTATTCTGACTCACAGTATTAAGGAACTGTGCTCTTGAGATACCTTGAAATGTCTAAACCAGTGGTACTTTGAGACCCAGAACACCGCCAATGATTCCAGTGCTATGAACATGTACTGTAAATAATGCAAATTATTTCAATTCACTTAAATCATAGGGACCCCTCACTTAGATATCCACTGGTTCAAACCCCTGCTTGGTGAATGCTGACCAAGGTTTTGCCGGAACTTGTAGTCATAATGTGTGATCACAAACCAATGGAACAATTTCTGTACTTTACAGGGAGGGAAGATCCCCATCAGGTGGACCGCCCCAGAGGCCATAGCGTACAGGAAGTTCACCTCAGCCAGTGACATATGGAGTTATGGCATTGTCATGTGGGAGGTGGTCTCTTATGGAGAGAGACCCTACTGGGAAATGTCCAATCAGGATGTGAGTCACGCAGCTCTTAAAATGGTCCTATTACCCTCTTTTAGCAAAGCACGAGGAGCTGCAATCATCACATTCTTCCTCATGGAATAAATATGTGAAGTAAAACTGAATAAGCAGCTGTGGCAATCTGTTTCATGTGGCTACTGTAGATGGTGTAACAGTTCAGCAGCATTTCACTTTAATGGCCCTAGACCGCAAGTGAAGACACAAGCTGAGGCGCGTAGCTCATGTTTACAGCGCAAGTCTTTCTACGGCGTGGCCCAATCATTTTTGACTATTTTCAGCATGTGGCGTCGGTGGTAGTTTCAGGGGGCAAAAGGTAAAAAGGGTTGTATTGGAATGAATACAATCTCAAGAGGAGCGGTGGAGGCTGAGACTACCACAGAATGCCTGCATATGCGCTAAGACTAATATCTGACACCAAACAAGCACTGAGCCACATGATTTTGACTGACACACTATACTGCACCCACACGTCCACCTAGGTGCAAGCAATGACATAAAATGAACAAACGCACCCAAGCAAGCGAGAAAAAAACAAAACTTTTGCCCAACAAAATGTCACAAGGTCTGTGTTAATGCTAGCGTCTGCCAAGCATCATCAGGAAACTAGAGCCCAAAATGTATGCATTAGCACATCTATTATATATTATGTTTTATATATTAAATATATATATAGTGGACACCAGATAAAGTAATTGTAGTGTCATTTCTTTACTTTGGTCATTTTTCTGAAAATCCTCGGCTTCTTAAATGCAGCTATGAACTTGGACTCTTTCTTCCCCCCCGAAGGTGATCAAAGCAATAGATGAAGGTTACCGTCTTCCTGCTCCTATGGATTGTCCTGTGGTGCTGCACCAGCTCATGTTAGACTGCTGGGAGAAGGGACGCAGCGAGAGGCCAAAGTTTGGCCAGATCGTCACAACCCTGGACAAGCTTATCAGAAACCCAGCAAGTCTCAGAGAGCTGGCTAACAGCTCAGTATGGTCAGTGGAAGAAAGCTTTGCAGTGCCGCTATGAAATCATTCCATTCGTCTGCGATGTCTACCTTTGACATTGAATGCAACTTATGCTCTTGGAATACTAAAATGCACTTGTTCCAAGATGTAAGACTCATTATGAGAGCAACCATGAGCTTTTACCATACCCTCCTACCATGGCCAACCTGCCTGTAAATATCCTTGGCTAACCCCTCCTTGCTCATTAACACTATTACACTGTCCTGTAGATAGTGTGATTGTACTTTGAATAAATCTGCTAAATATCCTAATTACTGCTCTCCAAACCTGTGGCTTGTTATCCTGAGTTATTACTGCCACCAACAAATTTAGAAATTCCCATACAGGTGTGGTGAGCTGCTGTATTGTAACCGTGTAATTGAGCTGTAAGGAAGTGTCTTTGTTGTCCAGCAGGCAGGATCCATCAACTCCAGAGTTCAGTGTGAACTCGGTGGATGAGTGGCTAGAAGCCATCAAGATGGGGCAATACAAAGAGAACTTCTCCAGCGCTGGATATGTCTCTCTGGACTCCATCCTTTATATCAGTGTCAGGTATAGTGGGAAGACAGCTTTGTGTTTCACTGTTGAACTACTCCAATCTCCATCAGGCCAATGTTATATAAGTTATAGGGAGTGAACACTGATAAAGCACTGTGACATACTCTTGTCTTGTAACTGTATATATAACATTATGTAAATAAACAATTACATTCACTGATATATTCTTTCTTGATTCTAGTGAGTTGGGTAAGATGGGCGTGACTCTGGCAGGCCACCAGAAGAAAATCCTGTCCAGCGTGCAGAGCTTGCAGACCCAGGGGACGCATGTCCAAGTATAACAGCTTCCCCATAAACAAACCATAGAGCCAAAATGGACGCTCCTGTAGTGACTACCCGCTGAGATGGAGCCGTAATGGATGCTCTGTTCCTTTCGCTGATTTTGAGAAACATGTACTTGGAGATAACATGAACACTCGCCTCTTTCACTTCCTTGCAGATATACTTCCTTATTCATGACGGGCTCTTCCAGCATTATAGCATTCAAACACTCAGCAACATGACCACCATTGAACAACAGAGAGACCAATGTCCAGCCAGGCCACATCTCAGACTCATTCACCTCATCGTATAACAAAACAAAAGAATATAAAACACATTCTGTTAAAGAATGACAAAAAAAAGTTAGAGTATAATTACCATCACTGTCCCAGAGGTGTACAGTTGGTTTTGCTGTAATCTTCCTGTTTTGAAAAATAGCTTTTTTGAGTTTTAACCTATGAAGTTTAAAAGGTCAGATTATATGTATATGTGTAGATATACAGGATGTTTATATGGGCTGTGCGTCCCGCAACTGTAGAGAAGGACCTAACGTTTGTATTGGTGGAGTGGGTATGCGTATGGCCCAGCCCCTTGCTCCTTCAGTACTGAATGCTATTGGATGAGACAATAAGCACATGGTGTGAATGTGTGGGGCAATGGGGACAGAACACAAATGGACCTGATAAGCTAGAGAAGTGAGATAAAAAAGTGTGTTCTTTGAAAGATGTTGGATTAGACCAGACCAAGCGCTTACTGAGTCACTGCTCTGACACACTTCCATAGCAAATAGCCCCAATGCATGTTAGCTAATGTGCCTGCACTCATGATGTAACTTTTGTTGTGCAAACATATTACATGGAACAGCATACAGTATGCCACTGCTTAGGGTTCAGTTAGATCAAATATTTTTTTCACTGTTCTATAAATAACACTGTTCATAAGCTATTAAAGCTACTGCGCTAATGCGATGTTGTCAAGGATATTTATTGCTTGTTGCTAGACTATGATTCCGCTGTCCACAGATCAGTTTGATTCTTTGGTTAAAAACACCAGCTATTTGGTCAATATCATCGTGTAATCTTTCAAGAATTTGCCTTCTTATGTTCGAGGTGTTGGAAAGTTTTGTGTAAAGTATTGCTAAGAGTCATGCAGTGACACTGTTTAGAATGTGTATCTGTTACAGTAATCTGATGTTGTGCCATGTTCAGTAGTATGGAAAATGTTTGGCTGGGATACATCCCAACATTCCTCCCAATCTCCTTCCATGTATCCTCAATGTTGGATAATAAGGGTGTGAAAGCACTGCAGTAGATTTTATTTTAATGAAAGGATGCATAAAGGAGGAAAAGGGAATACCTCTGTAATGAACCCAACAAATATATAGTGTTGATTCTTGGAGCTACATAAAAAGATTAATTTGTGTGTATAGTCACTTTCTTGATCGGCCACACTGACTTGTTGAGAACATATATTCAAACAGCAGCTGGCTGATAGGGTAGACTTGCTGTACAATGTTTACAATGGAAATCAAAGAAATGTAAAGTTTGTCTTTCCCACTGTAGTGGGGAAACAATTGCTTAGGACCTAAGGCCGATTACAGTGTTGATCCTGCTCTGATATAATGGATTCTTCTCTGTGCAATGCACTGATCCAGCTTTAAGTGTATTTCCATTCCACACACTATAGGACCAACAAACAGCACGGTATATATGTGATTGTACCATAGTGTAAAATATGTACAGTGTTGATTTTCAGTGTTAGAATGTTGATGATAATGATGACTATGATGTACTTTTATTGTGAAGGAAAAGAGATTTCTGGAGGCGGGTCATATAGGAGAAAGGGGACAGGTGATGCTGGTCTGAACAATGGAATGTAGCATTGGTGAAAAGCTTTGGCTTTGATTGACAGGTGACAGGTGACTGACTGCAGTCGCTACCATAGGGTTACAATGAGTAGAATGGGCTTTCCTCAACAACACAATGTGTTCTCACCTTAACAAACTCTTGTGTGTATTCATTTTGGTATGTGCTATTTCTGAATCATAGTTCAGATATTGATTAGGAAATTAGTTAGCGTGGACACCTCACCCAAAAATGTGATTTAGACACCACAAGGGTGTCATGCATTCTACTCTTTCTAGCTCGATGATTTTACTCTAGCGGATTATTCTTAACCGCTGGACTTTTAGATGCCTTATTTATTGAGCTATTGTTCTGTTCTGTTGCCCTTTAGTGGCAGTGTTAGGAGTGATGTGTATATAGTATTTATCTGTGTTTTGAGGTGACCTTACATCAAACCCATCTCTCCCCCTTCAAAATAAAAGTGTTATTTTGTCTTGAAATGTTACTTCATTCTTAAACATATGACCACCTATTCACCTGAAACTGATAGAAATGCACTTACAATTATCCTATTTAAATGGTAAGATCAATTCAATACACTGAAGATCGAATTAAGTTTAAAAAAAATGCTAATTCCCTCTGCTTAAGCCACTAATTTGACATGCCTTTATTGTGGAGTGATGCATAAATAAATGTTATGGTTGCAAGACAAAGCATCAGCTTGTGTTCAATAAAAAAGGTATACTAAGTGAGATCAACACGACAGAGCTCTGAACAGAATCCAAACAAAGACAAAGATTTGACTAAATTCCTCACCTTCTATTGTTCAACGTCAAGGTTTAACACTCAAGAGTGTAAAGTAGTAGTAAAGAGGTTTTGGATGTATGCTAATTCCACAAACATTATCTGTAAACACACGAGGTCAAATATACTGTAGGCTAAACACAGCGTGAGCATCTCACTTCATATTCCTTTATCTTTTGATATCCTGTTTTACAAGCTTGTTCACATATGCTACGTTGATATTCCTTGGAACTCGTATAGCCCATATTGCTCTTCAGAAATGTAGGCTCCGTTTACACTTTTACTGTCTAGTCATTCAAATCTACTATAAGGGTTGGCTATACCTACTATATTCTGGGATACAATATGTGTTATTACATTTTGCACCCAAACAATCTGTATTGAAAATGTATCTGAGTGATTCTCAATTAGATTTTTCTCCCCCTTTCTCTCTCTCTCTCTCTCTCTCTCTCTCTCTCTCTCTCTCTCTCTCTCTCTCTCTCTTACAATGTTCCTTTGTCCCAATGGCAAATTTCTATGCGCTGCTTGTTCTAAAGGGTGTAGGCATTCTAATGCCCTTCATGTGGCTGTAATAAATATGCTAATATTTCTAATTTCTCACCTGCAGCCTGCCGTGTCTTTCTTTTGATTCGCATATTGTCAATATTCTCTCCTTCTCTTTGCCTGTTTTTCTGTCTCACTCCTCTTCTCTCTCTCTCTCTCTCTCTCTCTCTCTCTCTCTCTCTCTCTGTCTTTATCTTTGAATGTCTACCACGTACAACAATAATGCACCTGTGCTTTCAAAACTCCACTGGGACTATGAGAGCAGAGCGTTCTGTGCACCTTCACATAAAACTAACGTGAAGACTTCACTTCATTATCTTTGGCTATGTCACAAAGCCTCAAGGTAGTGAGTGCATTCAGAAGGCTCCCTAGCCAATATCATAGTAAAATAGCTGCCCATAGACATCTGGGAACAAGCTCATTCTTTCCCTTCTCAGATCTGCATAAATAATGTCATTCATATCATTGCATTCTCAAATGACAAAATATGTATATTCTATAACTACATCTTCATTATGAGTGAATGCCAGTGCGTGTGTGAAAAACACACACACACACACACACACACACACACACAGACACACACGACTACAGACATAATGCTGTCTCTGGGGAGAAGTGAGGTCAGTGACTCCTGGCCTTGGTTAAAACCTCTTAATGCACTGGTCCAGGTTCTGTCACTCTATGGTACAGCCATTACAGCCATTATGATAAGTCCTTCATATTAGCCCACATACTCCCTTATCTCTCTCTTTCTCTCTCTATGTATGTGTGTGTGTGTGTGTGTGTATATGTGTTATAGTAGTATTAATGGTAATAGTCATGATAATAATAATAATAATGATTGTTGTTATTGTTGTATGTGTATATATGCGTGTGTGTGTGTATGTATATGTATATATTTAGTTTTTTAATTATTTTAAGCTTTTTGATGTAAGAAGAGAATAAAGGCCAATAAAGGCTTGGTTGAAGGTCTCTCTCTCTCTCTCTCTCTCTCTCTCTAACACGCCCCTCTCCTCTTGGCTGTGTACTTTTGTCCATCCCAGCCTCCTGTCTGTTCCACCCATCCATCCACCCAACCACCCACTTCACACTCTCTGCAGTCTTCTCTCTCTGGCTATTGCAGATGGTTTCATATGTGGTGTGTCTGCACAGGCAGAGAGAATGTCACCTGGTATATTTATTCTGCCTCCACGCAGACTACAGGGAGCCCTGTAGGCCTTGTCAATAGATTCATCACAGTGTCGTTACTGCCTGGCATCACGTGAAAAGGTCAGACGGGCCTATGGAGAACACCTTAAAATGCCACAGGCGATGGATGATGCACTCGTCATATTCTGAGTGGGGGACACGCTTGTCCACACGCACACGCATACGCACACACACACACACACATGCATATACATACGCTGTCACTCGTCCTCTTGGTTACATTCCCCTTACCTATTTTGGTCTGTTTCTATTTATTTTGGTGTGTCTGCATCTACTGTATCTGCCTAACACACACACACGCACGCACACACACACAGTGTATAAGGCGATGTCCCACAGGGCAGGTAATTGGGCTCCTCTGTCATTCTGTCAGGCATGGGTCAGTGTCCCCTTATGTGCAGCGGGAGACATTAAAATAACACCGGAGACCAAAGCATTATAGATCCACACTGACCTCTGAAGGGTCAGCCTCGTCTGAGTGTGTATGTGTACTGTTACAATATGTTGTATATATTGTGGGTTTGTAACTAGTGTTTTATATTTGCGTGTGATTGAATGATGCAAGCCATGCTCTGAACACAAAAAAACATACAGGAGTGGATACAATCTGAACAAGAGGAAAGAATTCATCAGGGTTTTGGTTTATATTTGTTACAGTTCCTCCCTTGTTCTTTCTGATGAAATTGTTTTTGAGGTCTTTGCCTAATCAAATATGGTGAGCTCAGACTGACTGTGTTCCGGTCCGTACACACACACGCGCGCACACGCGCACACACGCGCACACATGCACACACACACACACACATGCACATACGCACATATGCACATATAAACACACACACACAACGTTTTTCTGTCTCATGAGGTTTTAGTTTGCTATCAAAGCGATTTCCTGTCTCAAATTTTCATCAGTAATCAAAGTTCCTGATTGAATTTGAAAAGTGAGCCCGGCTCTATAAATCACATTACATGCCTCACTCACATCATGCCTTCTCTCATCAGCCACAGGAATATAACGCCACTGTGTGTGTGTGTGCGTGTGTGTACAGAATGTGCACTAGATGTACTGTACATGTATGTTTGTGTATGTATGCCTTAGAAGAATAAATTGGCAAAGTAAAACAATAAAATACACAAGTTACTGGAACATGTTGCTTTGCCTCCAGATTAGTTGCCCCTCCCAGAGAGCATAAATTAAAATGAGTACACACATTATATATTCCTGTGCACACATCTCTTTAGTCAGGAATTAAATAAAATAATATGTTAACAATTAATTAATATAACTATAATATATAATATAATATTTGAATATATTAAAAATGTAGGTAGAGCTACATGGTTTGTTCCCCAACATACTGTACACCTAAATTAGAGGATAAAAGACTAAAGCCCGGGATATACTTGCTTTAAATTACGTGTATGCGTACACAAGATGGCTACCATGCGTATCAAGCGTGTATCCTGCGTATCCTGCAAGTATAGTTTGTGCACGTCCACAGAAATGAATGCTACACGTACGCATGATGCCATACAGCACATGAGCGTGGGGACAGTAAATCTGAATTGGATAGACAGATCAATGCAGCAATGGCGGAAAGTTTCAAAGAGAAGTTAGTAGCGCTAATAGCTAATAATATGATGTCTCCATGCCGCTCCACATTTTGACATGTTGATTATTGTTGTGGAAATTCGAAAGTAGTCAAGGAAAATATTCCGGTTTCAGTCAGGGATGATTTGGCCCTGATCTTCCCCCTATTGGAAATATTTTAATTCCTCCAAGCACACGCAAGGTACGCAGGCAAGTATATGAATAATTCCTTTCACGACGCAACCGCTTGTCTACATGTACGCGTTGCAGAAAAGCAAGTATATCGGGGCCTTAAGCAGGACGAGAACATACACTGACTGCATAAGAACAGATGAGGTTAAATGTGGTTAAAAGGATTATGATGTTGGTGGCACTGAGACCTATTAGCCACATATTGTATGTCAGAGGGATTATTTAATGCCTGGTAGTTACGTGGTATTGAACTGTGAAAGGTGGAGACTATACAGAATTAGCTTTCCAGAAGATGTATTTTCCCATGTCTGCTTTAGAGTGTGACTAGTGAGCGGCCAATGATGTCATTGCCGGTAATGTGTGAGAGAAGTGTACCATATCGACGGAATAAAGTTTGATTGAAATCTGAACTGAAAGCAAACATAATCAGACCACATCTGTTGGCCCTATAAATCGCACACCCTGATACACGGGCTCACACAGACAAAACACATGCACAACAGCACGTCATGACGCATGTGATTGATAGGGTAATGCTGTTGATCGAAGCCTTATTCATAAGCTTTCATAAGCATAAACATGCTGTTCCAAAGTTAATGCACTCTCTCACTCAGCGATACGTGGGCTGGCTGTTAAAGTGCCAGGAGTGCATATTGCAATCTCTTGCATAATATTATACGGTACTGTGTGCAAATTATTACACGATTGTGTGTGTCTGTGAGTGCCCTTGTATGTGTATGTTGACCCGTGTGTGTGTGTGTGTGTGTGTGTGTGTGTGTGGATACACTCGTGTCCATGGAATACATGTGTGTTTTCACTTAGGCTATGTGTTGATGTGTGTTTCCCATTCTACTTAATCAAACACAGCTCCTCAACTGCTATCAATCAGACTTTGATGTTTGGAGGGAGGCTAAAAACGAATGCACCCCTTTCCAAGTGTGCAGTATAGGATAAGGCCGTGTGTGTGTGTGTGTGTGTGTGTGTGTGTGTGTGTGTGTGTGTGTGTGTGTGTGTGTGTGTGTGTGTGTTTTGGCGCGTTCCAACTCTAATAGCATACAATAGGGAGGCCTAGGTGCATTAATGCTTTGGGTGGTGAAACATGTTTCCATAGTGTTTACCAGAGCACCACCTTCAATAGTGTTACAGTAGTCTTGTCGTTCTACTTTCTTTGTCCTACAGTACAATGGCTTTCCTTTTCTTTCATCATTGTGCCCCTCTTTATTTGATGGTTGGCACTGATTGGATGGGATTCAACCCTTAACAATGAATACATTCCATTTGCTTACTTTGAACTGTATACCATAGGGATGGGCTCGAGTGACAGCAATGCTTACGTTTCATGATCGATTATGACAACGCACATGCGTGAATTAATTAAACTAATCTCTCAGCCTAATGAAATAGGCTACGTAACAAGATGTAACATTGTCCTGCAGCAGTCTAGTAGGTAGTCCGGAGGATTTTGTTCCTATCTGCCATTTTGTCGGTCAAACAATACTTTCCGCCTGTCTTCCAAACAACATCTCAGTTAAACTTTCAATTAAATTAGCATACCTTTTTGAATATTCAGTTCTTACAATTTTCGAAAATCTGTAAAACTGTCGCCTATTCGATGAATTCTTCAGATAATCTGCCGTACATCCAAACACATAGCGTGTGTTTTAAGGTAATACATGTATGCTTGCTACCGGTATCTTTCTCTTTAAACGCTCTCACTCTCTCTCTTGCTCACTCAGCAATTTTACATATACTATGGTATACTATATATACTATATAGACTTTGCCTATGTACATCCTTTTGTTTTCTGATGTATTTAATGTCCATTTTAATTAAATTTGAATTGTTAATTCACTTTTGGTCCTGGCGAACACATCTCTCATTGAGAGATCCTGTTTGTATTGTAGCCTTAGTTACAGTATATTCTGTCATCAACAACACGCCCCACCCCACAAAATTACCAAAATGCACATCCCTAATGTACAGTCAGCCTGATTTTACTATGCTACCTACTACCAGTCCTCCTGTCATTCCTAAAGCCTATTGACAAGGGGGTGTGTCTGCATGTCTATATTGATTGGTTAGGGGCCTCTGGAGTACCTGGAGTGACATAAGGGCCCTATGGAGCCCTGCTGTCTGTGTGTTTGTGTGTGTGTGTGTGTGTGTGTGTGTGTGTGTGTGTGTGTGTGTGTGTGTGTGTGCGTGTGCGTGTGCGTGTGCATGCTTGTGTCTGCGTGTGTGCACGTGTGTGTGCGTTTGCTGAGTCTGCGCGTTCCTTGTTCTCATCTGAGGAAGCGGTCAGTAAGACTGACCATCAGGCTAACTTAGCCTCAAGTGCTCTGTGTGTGCGTGTTTGTGTGTGTGTGTGTGTGAGCTCATGCATGTGCTCTAAGGCTATCCCTATCACCAAAGCAAACACAGATCCCATTGCTACGGAGCAAACAGAAACTTGCTGCAGCATTATGTAAAGCACTCATCCACCCAACACACACTGCCAACAACAGTTCAACTTCTATGCCATGTGACTCGCTATGATAATCACAACGATTGTGTTGTTGATGATGCAAATTATAGAGTGCATGGACGGCGTCATAATAGCCATTGTCTCGCATCATCATTAGCGTTACGTGACCCCCCCCCCCCCCCCCTGAGTTTCTTGCCGACAAGGGCTGCCTTTTAGCCCTCCCTGCCATTTTAAAGCACTTCTCTTAAGTGAATGCAGTGAAGGAATAAATTGTAATTGCCAAGTAGTAGAGTTACATAGAGCGTATGTTTTCAGATGCGTGCACCGCTCAGCTGCATTCTGGGAACGTAGCCGCAAATGACTGCGGAAAAGGTTAGCACAATTTGGTCAAGTACAGAGGCTATAAAAAGGAAACGCTATCAACTGAATGTCTGAATTGGAGCCTCCACGCTTAAGGCAAGAAAAGGTCAAAACGCACACGTACACTGACATGCGCACAGTTCTCCCACACAGCAGGGCGATGCGCTCACACGGTGTGCACAAATGGGCATATGTTAAGTTCACTCACACGGGCACAAGGACACGCACCCACGTGCACGTGTGCGCACACACTGAAACACACACAGACTCAGATGCAGCCAATTAGGTGCACTGCCTTCAGAGAAACACCATTGGGCATGTAAGATAAGAGTCCAGCAGGCCTTCACAGCCTAACACAGTCATAAAGCAGAAATAACACGCGCACACACACACATACACATGCACACGCACATCAGGCAGGATCCACAGGACATGTGAAATGGCCAGTAAAAAGACAAACCAGCTCATTCCATCCCTGACATTTCCAGTGTGTGTCCATCTTTCATAAAGCACCATTCATCAGTTGAGTGACTCAGATACAAACATGGCTGCACAGGTGTTATAAAAACACAGCTCCACTCAACTAGCAGCTCCCTTATTAGTATGCCATTTGGAATCCTCCCCAAGGTAGCCTAAATCACATATTAGGCTACCTTAAAAATGTATTTAAGTTAAGCGCTAACTACACACAATAACTCATTTTGAAAAAGAAACAGTAAAGGCTTCTATGCTTTTGACGAAGTACAGTTTGACTGTGAAATAAGTGGTTGTAATAGGAGGTCTTTGAATGTGTGCCCTGCTATAGCATGTCGTCACGACAGTGTGTCCAGCCTGTGGTAGCCCAGGCTATCTCCAACCCCTCTCTCGCTCTCTCTCTCCCCCTCCCCAGTAATTCACTCCATTGTCGTCGCTCAGTGTATTTAACTATCAACCACCGCTTGTCTTTTCCCCGTCTCTCTATCTCTCCCTCTGTCTTTCTCAGTGAGACTTGTGCGTCTCTGTGTGTGTGTGTGTGTGTGTGTGTGTGTGTGTGTGTGAGCACGCGGGAGATTTAGAGCAGGGATCAATAAGAAATTTAAAAATCAATGCACTTAGCGCCAGGAAATCAATGGGCCTAATCGGAATGCCAATCGGCACAGTCAAAACAATTAAGAGGGAAGAAAAATGTTTAACAACCTCCTTTCTCATGCTTACATTGACACAGGGAGGGGAGGGGTGGGGGAGGGGAGGGGTGGGGGGGTGGGGGGG
>JAODOY010000009.1:1162658-1176585 GCA_025399855.1 Forbesichthys papilliferus | reverse complement strand
TGTGTGTGTGTGTGTGTGTGTGTGTGTGTGTGTGTGTGTGTGAGTGGGTGAGTGAGTGTGCGTGCGTGCGTGCGTGCGCGTGTGTGTGTGTGTCCCATCTTGAAACAGACTAAAATAGAATAAGAGCTCCCTGACCTGCTTCTCCAGGAAGTGGGCCACCCTAGTCCTCTGCTCCTTGGGGATTGTAGGCAGCACCTTGTCGGCCATGCCAAAGTCCCTCCTCATCACGGCCGTCTGGTACTCCAACACAGAGACCAACAGCGAGTAGCTGACGATGTTCAGCTCCTTGTCGCCCAGGTAGAGGCGGTCATCCTTGGGGATGTAGCCCAGCAGGTACATGGTTCTGCAGGACCACGACCAAGAAGCAGGTTGCACGGAAAATTACTATCTCACTAACTAGCCTACGTTCTAATAAAGACAGCCAATGGCTAACAGGTATTGGTTGAAACGTTTTGCGAATAAGGTATTATACTTTACAAGTAAAGCGTGATGGGGGTGGCATCTCCCTGCAGGTCATACCTGTCAAGGTGAGCAATAGTCACAATCTCTCCTCCAACAAAGTAGTTGAGTCTGTTGACAGAGCTGGTGTAGATAAAGCAATCTCCAACCCAAAGGCCAGTCTTCACTATCTCCTGGATCTCCCCCTGGACCTGCAAAGGAATGAGTATTGACATTTAAACGAGCTTTTATCAATTAGCGGCAGAAAGCAAAATGACCAAATTCCTCAATTAAGTAGTATCGCGTGTTTCTATGGGGCCGCTAATCCAAATCCAATGACTATGCTATTCCTATATTGTTTAGGTCCAAATAATATTTAGAATGCCAGACGTGGAGCGTGCATTTGTAAACAAAGTCACGGCATCACGTCTGAGTGGAACTATTTTGAGCAGGGACGATATTTGCAGAGGTGTATGCAAACCCCCTACCTCAAAGGCATCCTCAATGCCGTCCTCTGTGATGCCCTGGTTGGACTCCTGGGAGGCAGCCACCTTCTCTGCCAGGTAGCGCAGGATGAAGAAAGACTCCTCTGTGGCGATGCAGACCAGCTCGCCCGAGTCTGACCAGAAGATCTGCGTCGAGCAGCAGAGAGCCAGGGAAGCAGGGAGGAGGGATGAAGATGAGGGAAACGGTGAATGGCAGTTTCATGCTAGCAGCGCCACATGTATCATTACTAAACAACAACAACGACTACTAAATAGTGTCATCATCTAGTGGGAAATCAATTAGAGGAAATCTATGTCGATCTCACATGCTTGGGCTGGATCTCAATGCGGCGGACCAGTTCTGTGTTCTCCCAGTCATAAAAGGCCAGTCCATTCATAGACCTCACCCCGAGCAAGAAGCCTCCATAGACACCTGGGTGAAAACACAAACACAGGCCCATTGCATCATTTAACAGTGCTCGATTCAACGCATAATGCCTAAAAGCAGTAGCAGCAGCAATGATTAACATGTTCAGGGCCTTGTTTCATTCACCTTCAGCACCAAAGTCTGGCTTGAAAGATTTCTTTTCCTTGAAGTTCTTGAAAATCTTGACAATACTGCTGCTTTCTCTAATGGCGTATCTATAAGTAAACACAACATGGATTCAGCATTTATCAGTATGAGCTGCATACAAATATAATTTAAGAAGAGTCATCATGTCATTTGCCATATCGGTACCCTGTCCGGTATGAGCTGCACCAACACATGGTTCTATCTAGCCATCTACAGTATACATACTTACTCAGAGGAATCGTGCGCCCAGACAAACTCCTGCGCTGAGCCAAAGCTCTTGTTTCTCAAAGCCATCGCGGTGTAGATGATGTATTCTCCATCCCCGCACACCACGACGAACCTGGCAGAAACACACGCACACACGAGCTACAGAGCTGCCCCGTACACGCACGTGAGAGGTGCGGACGCGCGTGTCTACCTTCCGTTCGGGTTGTGCTGGATGGTCTGTGGGTAAATCTCACAGCTGCCCATGTCCTTGACAGCCAGCGGCAGCCTCTCGCCGTCCTTGATCTCGGTGTCCCCCATGGCCTTCAGGTTGGCCTGCTGCACCTCGCTGTGCTTGGCCCAGATGATCTTCCCGTTGGTGTCCATGGACATGGCCGGCTCCTCCCGGCCCAGCTGCGCGCGAGGAGGGAAAGGGCGTGATTGATGTGGGGAACCACGACGATAGCAGTGGAAGGTGTCATATGTACACCCTAGAGGAACGGCGCCGTCTACAGCTCCGGCAGAGGCATGCAGGCATCTGCTTTACCTGACTGGTTCAAGTCAGCGCTAGGCCGTTCACTTGTGTGCGGCACTGCTGTGACCGTCGCGACCAAACCTGTGGGCGGTGCCGTTCCTAGCTGGTAACGCCCCCCCCCGCCCCGTGAAAGGTCACCGCTACCTTGACGATGATGCTGCCTTCGTCGTAGCCCAGCGCCACGTTGTTGGAGCCCCTGAGGCCGCACACGCACCACACCCTCTCCATGCCGTAGTTCAGCGTGCTCTCCAGGCGGTACGTGCTCGAGTGCCAGATGCGCACTGTACCTGTGGCGGTGCCACACACGGGTGCCGGTCAGAAACGCCGTCAATGACACTTAGTGAGTGACGGGGGGTAGGGGAAGGGAAGGGGGGGGGGGGGGGGGGATATGTATATGTACGTCATAGCCTTACCATCCTCCGATCCCGTGATGATGATTGGCAGCTCCGGGTGGAAACTGACACAGGACACGTTCTGGGCGTGGCCCTCCAGGGTCTGCACGCACGTCTTGTTCTGCAGGGAAGACAGTCCATGTGTTAGTTAGACAGCAGGTTTTCTCTAGCCTGATGGTTTGTTAGACTGAACCCTCTGGGGAGCAGTCCATTGAAACTGTTTTAAAATGGCAAGTGCTTTAATTAAAATAAAAAAATAAAAAACTCAGCAGATGATTGGATGAATCTGTCAACCTGCGGAGCCAGTTCCACTCTTGCTGAAACCAGTGGAACTTTGCCCTTCTAATAATACTGATACTATTGTAGCGCTACGTTAACCTCTTTTGGAAGCGCCTTCGTTGTGTACGAGACTCGCATTTGCTGCCTGTAGCTGTCAGTACGACGCTGACTGGCTACACTTTGTTTACTGGACTGAAGCACCAGGGATCTCACGTTCTCCAGTCTGATTCTCACGGCAAGTCAAACTGAATATGAGGCTGTTTCTCACCTGGTAGTCCCAGATCTTTACAAGGCGGTCGTCAGCTCCAGATATAAGGTAAGGCTTGTCTCCTCCGCTGTAATAGTCAATACAGTTGACTCCTTTCTCGTGGCCTTCCAGGGTGAAATTGGGAGACGAGGAACCCAGCTGCCACACCTGAGGTGGCACAGGAGACATTTAAATAAGATCTCCATAGAAGAGACACGAGTGACCGTTGTACAGAGTCATTAGCGTGGATTTACCATTTATCAAAATGTGGGTATTGACACTATCGCTTTTCAAGTCAAAGCACTAAAAAGATTACAGCATAACAGTGGAGTATACCAAATGTAGTGTGCCCACAGGGTACACTACAAGCAGGCAAGCGTCAAGACAGGTCCCTGCACAATTATATTTGCCTGTGTGTGTGTGTGTGTGGGGGGGGATAATGTGCACAGTAAGATCGCTATAAGTTCTTCACACAATTTTCATAATACATACTGTGCTCACAATTAAGATTTAAAATATGGATAGGGGAATCCCCCCCCCCCCCCCTACCTTGATGGTTCTGTCCAGGGAAGCGCTGGCAAACTGATTGTTGTCTTTGGGGTTTATCACAATCTGCATGACGTAATGAGTGTGACCCTCAAACACTTGGCTACAGGACCACTTCTTCTCCCAGTCCCACAGCTTGATCAACATGTCATCTGTGCACACACGCACACATGTGTAAAACTAACCACTACTACAATCAATATGACTGACGTGCACGGTTAAGTCATCCATTGACTGAATCATCCATTGACTAGCATACCACTGCTGGTGAGAATGTAGGGCTGTGTGGGGTGAACAGCGATGCAGCGGATGTAGTCAGAGTGAGCTTCAAACATGTGGACTCTCTCCAGGGTGTTGTAGTTGAACACACGAATCTGCATGTCATCCTGCACAACAGAAGGGAACATGGTGGTGGTGTAGTTTAGTTGAGAATACATTCATGACCATGACAGTAACATTATTCAAAATAATCATATATAACAGGATACACATTTCAATTTAACTTGATATCTGATACCTTATATCAAGAGAGAATATAACTCACCGCTCCAGTGATGACCCAGTTCTTTCTAGCCACAAATTTGGAAGCTCTGACTGGGAGATCACACACTTCAAACGTCTTCACTAGGGTCTGGAAAACAAAACATGTTTAGTTAGAACAGTGTAAATTATATATACATTTCTGAGTTAATCCATGCCATGCACAAGGTCAGTTTTCTAAATAATATGTGAATGGTAAATGATACCTGTGTTTCATGGTTCCACACGCAGACACTGCCATTGTACAAACTGGCCAGCATCCATGGCTCAGTCGGGTGAAGGTCCACACTTTTGACTCGATCTGACCTAGCTGTCAGCTTTCGCTTGATGTCTAGCCTAAGAGGCTGAAAATAAATAACTGTTAATATTCATTCATTTATATAATTGTTGAGCTGCAGTCAGGCAGACTATTGGCCGATGTGTTTCCACACACCTACATGGAAAGCGTAAAAATCGGTTAATACCTGTTGCAAAGTCAGACCATATGGTGGACCTTGCAATAGATTAGTAAATGCAATAACATTATAGTACTATTTAAGTCGCATACAATTACTTCCGACTGCCACGATAACAAAAAGGTGTTGCACATCTGCAATTTCATTAGAATTAAACGTCATACTGGTAGGTACTGTTACGGTAGCTAGGTTCTGTAGCCTATTGCTAGAACATTAGCATGCAAATGTTAGCTCATCAATCATCTGACAAAATAATTGAATACCTTATTAAGCGCATTGTCTTAAACATGTTTCTGATTCATTAATACTTTCTTACGAATAACACTGCTAGAGTGTAAATATAAACTAGTAGTATAATAATCTTAAAGCCGGCTAGTTAACTAGCATCTAGTAGTACGGTAATAGTACATTGCAAGAAAACATCCGACATATCGTGTATTTTATGACGCTATATTTCTGAAACACATATATGTATTTACGTAAATATAATTTTATATAGCTAGTTATTTCACCTACCATGTTTTACCTCCGTACTGTAACTAAAATACGAATATATGTATCCTGAAGGAGTACAATTGTGATCGTACGTGAACACTGCACTGTTCAGTGTCACTGACGTGGAACTTCCTGAAGCGGTCAATCTCGCGATGCCTTGCACATATGAAATGGTGACGTGCCACTTCGAGGGTTGAGGTCATAGCCTACCAATCATCATGGATGTATCACATATTGCAAACAATTATTCAAATATTTTAGGATATATTGTTAATAATAACAATTAATACAGACACACGATATTTTGTTATTAATATTTCTTTCTCAAAAAATGTAATTAATATTTTGTCTGATAATTATAACAACACAGAATCGCACGCAGAGTAGGCTACGCATACAGTAGACAAATAAAAAATATTAAATATTTATATTGGAGGTATGACTGCATAATTCACAAACGGCTAACCGTAGATAGTCCGTAGAATAGATAGGAGCCTAGACTTCTCATGTCCGTATGCGTGCAACATTAAATGCTAATATGTCGCCCTCTGCTGTTGTTAAATGTAAATGCAGTTGCCCAATCGTGTCCTAGTTCTATGTTAGTGTCCAATGATTTCCAACCAAAACAATGTTTATTCCATTATTCAACTATTTAATCTCGAATGAAGCCTGATTTGGGAGTTACACTGGAGTGATTATGTTAACCTGTACATATTCTGAAAATAATCTTTATTAGAAAATACAATATTAATATTTGCAAATCAAAGGTAACTCATATTTGTTCTTTATTCTTTCCTATTGAAATTTTGAATACAAACGATATCTTCGCACGTCAATTCCTGTAAACAGAAGAGATTAAAATGTATTAAAATCTTTATCTCTGCATTAATAAAAATGTACAATTAATTATTCTGAGGTATTCACGAATTATGACATGCAAAAAAAAAAAAAGTTTTAAACACACATCTAGTAAAAAAACACAGCAAAATACACATTATGACATTAACTCCCTTCTTTGGATTACTCTCATACATCTAATCACCATTACTGTCAACCCACCAAGTAGAGTTTGTCTTCATCCATCCAGTGTTTCCAGCCTCGATTGGCCTTCTCTCCTTTCTGGTTGCATACCAGTTTGTCGCCCTCCCAATATACTATACTCTGGAAGACCAGATAATTAAATCAAAATATAAAAATACACATGCACGCTTACTTTTGATTTCAGTTTATCTTAAACTGAAGGGGAAAAATGACATCATCAGAGTTTATTAGCAGAGATTAAGACAGTGTCCCATTGATATCAACCAGTTTGATGATTGGTATTCTGCGCACCACTTTATTCTGAATGTGGAGACAACAAAGAAGATGATACTCGATCTCAAGACAATGGGTGAGCACAGCTAGTTCTCATTTACAATGTACCTGTATACCAGGTTCCTTCACATAGATGTGTTGGTTTCCACATGGCATGGTCATTCTGAAAACCTTTGTTCAAGGATACAGCAGAGGATGCACTTTCTGACAGGGCTTCATGGTGTAAATAATACTCTCATATTTGTATTTGACCAAACGATCTCAGCGAGTGTAATTAGATATGGCATACAGACATAGAACGGTAACCTGTCTTAATACCTGATCACATATTTTTGCATGATTGGAATGTATGACCAAGTGTGTTGTGTTATGCAGAAGCCTAGAGCCCAAGATACGTTTCCATGAGGGACAATAATGTACCTTACTTACAATGAACACCAAGTCACCTTTTTATCCCCTACATGTCTGACTGTAATAGCAGTCACATCAAACTACAGTTACCTCTTCAGCAAACTGCACGCCATGCCCAGCATATTGCTTCACCCTGTTTAACCATTCAACATGGTTAGCTTTAGCACAGTCGTGTCCATAAGCACCACTAATTGATTCCACTGAATATCTTTGAATATACTCTCTAATAGGTCTCCAAATCCAATACCAGCGGGATTGGCTACAGGATTCCCTCTGGAACATATTTTCTGGGAGCTCATGGTTCTGACTTTGTTAATTTTTAAACGCTCTGGCGACACTCCTTAACCCTAGAATGGTTATATTTAGTTTGCCCGTGTGTAGCTTTTTGTACAGTGAACTATAGTCTCAAAGTTGACTGACTGTTCCATATTTTACTCTATTTCTAAAAATGTTCAATTACATTGAAAATATCATTAAAGTTGTGTTTATTGAAAAGAAAATAGATATCAAACAAACAAACAAACAAACAAGATATAAAGGGGAAGTGCACACATTTGGGCAGTGTTATTTTGCATCAGAACTGTTTTATATGAATTCCTTCATGAAGAATGCAATATGCTCTCTAGACCTTTTGAATATATATCACCCACCTTGACATTTCTGTTGTCCAGGCCCTTAGTGATCTCATCAAACTCCACCATTACGGTGAAGGCTAGGTCATAGTTCCTGAAGGTGCTCAGTGTTTTGATGTCTAATGAGTCTCCATCTTGGCAGATCACTTTGGTCTGAGACAGAGAGATGGCAATGTTTCGTGTAGCAAAATCAATATCTAAGAGACAGGAAGAGTTTTTGATTTCATTACATTTATTTAATTTATTACTATTGTACAGTGATGAGCAGCAATAACATCACCACTTCATTAGATTGGACATCAGATTATTATTAATTTAGAAGCAGAATAATATGAAATATTTTTTCTGTTTAGTTAGTATAACACTGTAACAAGCTGGCCCAATACAGAGATTCAAATTGCAATGTTATTTAGTATGTTTTAGTTTATTATTTAGTATGTTTATTTTTAAGTGTAAACAGTATGAACTGTAGGAGTATACCTTTTATGGGAAATATTTAGTATTTACAAATGTTTTCATCTTAAACTAGTACCACTATTACATCTACATGTGTATTTTAAGTCTTGAGATGAATACATGATTCCATTACCAATACTGTCCCATCAACCTGCTATAATGCTGGCTTACAAAATACCCATCTCTAAGTGCACGTCAATTAAAATGTTCTTACTCAATGCTTTGAGATAATCTTCAAATTTGTAACTGCTTTCAAACATCCATTTTCCACTGAGGTCTGTAGTCATGGCGCTAGCTGGACAAGTTGACACCGTTGCCGAGTCAATGACAGGAGAGGGCAGGCGCTAGGAGTCCTTTTTATACCATGTGTGGGGGTGGGGGAGGGCACAGGGGCAGGGAACTATTGATAATGTAGTTTAAAGCCTTGGGGCCTTTGGCTAACCAGCGCTTCTCTGGACACTCTCCTCACACATACACAAAAATCACTCTTTATGTGATGATCCCATCTCGGTAGAAATTTATTTTTAAAAGGAAGTCTACTGAATCAAAATGTGATGTGAATGTCACTGTTTTCTTACACAGTGAGCATGTAGCAATGTTGTAACAGCTTCCAGCAGTGCGCTCTGCAGTTTGATCTGAATGTTGCCACTATATTTATTGAGCTCTAAACTTTGAACGTTCGGCCGATTGTCGAACCTCAGATTGAAGAACAACAATGCGGATTCCGTCCTGGTCGTGGAACAACTGACCAGCTCTTTTCTCTCGCAAGGATCCTGGAGGGGGCCTGGGAGTATGAGCTTCCGGTCTACATGTTTTTTGTGGATCTGGAGAAGGCGTATGACCGGGTCCCCCGGGAGATACTGTCGGAGATGCTGCAGGAGTATGGGGTGAGGGGGTCCCTTTTAAGGGCAATCCAATCCCTGTATGCCCAATGCGTGAGCTGTGTACGGATTCTCAGCAGTAAATCGGACTTGTTTCAGGTTGGGGTTGGTCTCCACCAGGGCTGCGCTTTATCACCAATCTTGTTTGTGATATTCATGGACAGGATATTGAGGCATAGTCGTGGTGGGGAGGGGTTGCGGTTCGGTGACCTGGGGATCTCATCACTGCTTTTTGGAGATGATGTGGTCCTGATGGCACCATTGGTCTGTGACCTCCAGCACTCACTGGATCGGTTCCCATCCGAGTGTGAAGCGGCTGGGATGAGGATTAGCACCGCAAAATCTGAGGCCATGGTTCTCAGCAGGAAACCGATGGAGTGCCTACTCCAGGTGGGGAATGAGTCCTTACCCCAAGTGAAGGAGTTTAAGTACCTCGGGGTCTTGTTCGCGAGTGAGGGGACATTGGAGCGGGAGATTGGCCGGAGAATCGAAACAGCGGGAGCGGTATTGCAATCACTTTACCGCACAGTTGTGACGAAAAGAGAGCTTAGCCAGAAGGCAAAGCTCTCGATCTTCCGGGCAATTTTCGTTCCTACCCTCACCTATGATCATGAAGGTTGGGTCATGACCGAAAGAACAAGATCCCGGGTACAAGCGGCTGAAAGGGGTTTTCTCAGAAGGTTGACTGGCGTCTCTCTTAGAGATAGGGTGAGAAGCTCAGCTATCCGAGGAACTCGGAGTAGAGCCGCTGCTCCTTTGCGCCGAAAGGAGCCAGTTGAGGTGGTACGGGCATCTAGTAAGGATGCCCTCTGGGGAGATACGTTCCCCCCCACTTTCGTAAAGAACAAAATTGTTCTTTAAAAAAGAAAAATAACAGTAAAAAAGAAACAACTGATGTCGATGTAGCCTAACTCATGTTACATTTGTTTATTTGCCTACTTTGATGACCATCATAAGGCTACCAGCATTGACAAGTCCACTATTCACTATTCAATGACCCACCCTTCTTGGTTGTTGCTATAGGCATGCCCTGTAAAGTAAGATATTTGCACCTGGCATGTAGGCTAATGGTGTTTGATATATTACAAAGGAATAGCATATTTCTTAAATAATAATTTTGAAATATCAGAGAGAAGCAGACAGAACTTAAAAATGATTTTGAGAGCTACAGTATAATTCCACCAGTCTCAATGCATGATCTTGACAATTCACGTGAATGACAAACATGTAGGCTAGACTACAGGAACAGCAATATCCTTATAACAGGGTAAGTCAACCTACATTGTTTTATTTTAAGATAATGTTTAGTTATGACTTCCATTAGTTTTATTATCTTGGCTTGCTTTAGACATTTGTTTAGCACCAGGATTTGTCTCACATTGATCTGGATCTCATAATCGCACAACATAAAACTTTACTGTACCATACAGTAAAGTTAGTTTTATTATTGGATCATCAGATACCATACCATACCTTTGATGTCCTGTTCTTGTGTGTATGTTGGTATCTCCTCTTGCTTTTTTGGCTTCAGAAAAGCGAAAAAATATGACACCTCCCTCTTAGGCTTGTAAAACCCTGTGTAGTCTAAAACGTGCACCATTTCGGCAATTCTCCTAAAAGCTTGACAATTCCCCTGCGCATAACATAGGTTTGTTTATTGACCGTTCTTTGAAGAGAAATATTTCAGAGCGGTTTGCTTCTTTTTTAATAGGGAGATATATAATGGCATGTGTTGTTGACCAGTGATCATGTTGGCATGTTGACCAGAGTAGTAGTCTGTCATAATTTCAATCAGAATTTTATTTGGTTTTAATAACTAAAAGCATAATTGTACAGGCTTAAAATTGGAGACATTTTTCGTCACACTTTCGTTCCCCCCACCTTTAAAACATCTCCTGCACCACTGGTCATAGGTGATGACTACTATCAAACACATTCGGCTCTAAATAAAATTAAGATATAGAACACATAAGACTATATGTTACTTTTTTAATTGATAAATAGTTTTCTGTTAAAGGTACGAAGAGAACCAGATCAACATACATAATTCCCATCTAGTGGTATTTTTGGTTGTATGAGGTGCATTTACAAACTCACAATTAAATAGGCTGAACTCAAATCTGCACCTCCATGTCCCAGTAGTGATCCTTTGTCTTTGCTTTAACTTGGATCACACCGTATTTATACTTATTTATCCATCCCTGCATCATTATCAGTAAGCACCAAACCAACCTGAAGTCAGGAACAAGTATTTCACATAGTATATATATATATATAATTTATATAGTACATTTCATATAATCCTATTTTTTCTTCAAGAATTATATTTGACAAGGTAAAGCCACTATTTCATTAGAAATATGTTTAGTTAAATGGATAATGATTGCAACTGGAGTGTTTCTGTGAGTCACTCTTGTCCAGGGAGCGCCGTATTATCCTCACAAAATCCATTTGATGTATTATTGAAGACCTGCTTAGGCACGACTTCACCAGCTCTCAGCTCCTGTCAAAAAATTCCAGACAAAACAGAGTCCCATGAAGAATGCATCTAAATTGCAATGCCTAATCATGCCACCAGATGGTAATGACATTCCTTTGTGAAACATTATTCCGTAGTTAGTGTTTTGTGTTTTGCACGTATAAGGGAGTTGTTGTTGTTGTTTATTATGTTTCTGAAGAAAAGAAAAGCCAAATTGAATGTCTTCATATGACTAGTATCATAGGAGGAAGAATGGACTCATTCAACCAGTTTGGTTGTGGTGACTTTGGCTAAAAGCCAGTTAGGTCATTGATCATAATACTGCCATAAATATGCATTGCACATAATTCCCTGGAAGGCATTTTTGCTTGGATTCATATTCATAAAACAAACAGAAATGTTTTTCATACCAGGTAAAGCTCCCTCAACCCAATGAGTCCATCCTCTGCTTTCAATCTCTCCTCTATGAACACACCAGCTAGTCCTCCTCCCAGCTGATAGTGGTCTGTACAGGATACACCAAACTGCTGTAGTTGGGCTCGGTCATATTGTACTTCTAGCTATGGTTTTATTTGCCACATACATCATTAAGTTCACAATGTATCTTCAGCCATTGCTTTTGCTTTTATTTTTCTTTCCCTATCTCTCTCTCTCTCTCACGCACACACACATTCACTCTCTTTGTCTAACCTCTTAGTAAACTATCATCAGAATACAATGTACGATTTATAAAAACTCAAGTCCTTCATCCCACACCTTGTATTCACTAATGTCTTGGTCTTGCATCATCTCTGAGTATGGTGTTTCAGGCACACACAGGGCCATGTGGTAAAGTGGACAACTCCCTGATGAAAGCCCCTAGGTTAAATCCTAGGCCTTACCATGGTCTACGAGCTAATATTCATTGCATGCATGTTCCCTTTGGAAAAAAGTGTCTGCTTTTCTGCTTTTTTTATGTGCATTCAAAACAGTCATAGGCGGGCTGGAAGAAAGGCAAAATAGAGTAAAACACTTAACACCAGTTTTCTACTTACCATACATTTCCTATTATTTACTCATGAAAGGTACTCTTGAAACTCCTTGCTAAAGTAAAAGTCCATGTAGGAGTTTTTAAAGGTGCTGAGTGTCTTGATTATTATGTTGTCTCCATCGTGGGTTATATCCTTGTCAGGCTTTAATAAAGTGTATATTTTCCTAACAGCAACATTCACGTCTTTTCACAACTGTTTTTAAATCACGTTTAGGGCGTGAATAGGAGATAAAGAGATAGCGTGAGAAACGTGTTTTTGTAAATTCTATTCTGCATTTACAATTGTAATATTAGCGCTTATTAAGACCTAAGACATTGTTATTCAAAAATGGTTGAAATAGGCTAGACCTACTATTTATCCAACCGCATTCTATAGAGAATACTTATGTAACCCAGGGGGTCTGAGATAACCTGATCTGATATAGAGGGTATCTGAAATTATTAAAAGAAACATAGTCCCCATTTACCATACATTGAATTCAAATATTCTCCAGAGAAATACATTATAAAGTAGCATGTACATGTGCTTTACCAAATCTGAATTGCACAATACAATATAGTTTTCTCCTGCCTCAAACTCACTCGATCTGCTCAGAACCAATGTGGGCATGCACACACACGCAATGCCAGTATCCTTAACACAGCACATTCAGCTACCATTGGTTTCAACAAAAAAAGCACACCTCTTTAGCAAAGCTGTCAGGATTACTTAAATCCTGAGAAAATAAACACCCAGTTGGCTGCACAGTGTGTTGAATGCAAACTGATAGACCCTGAGTTAAAGGCTTTAGGTTGGCCCCTATAATGGAGATAGCCACTGCTTGGCAAACAATGATATGGAATCCATCTATCGGTACCTCCTGATTTCATGCAGAGAAAGGTCAAATAAATACATTTGCACATAAACTAATCCAAACATATTTTTATTTCTATCTCAATCCCCATGACAACATTGTCATACCAATATGAAAATATAAATATGATGGAAACGTTTCAGTGTAGGTTGGAGGTTAATCACCTCATGTTAGTAATGAAAACACCATCTGTGCCTTTCAACTTAAGTCCAGTATTAGCGGCAATGTGTATGATAAAAAAAAAAAACTCTTAATGGTCAGACAGAATGCTTGTGTACAGAAAACAAACATGAACATGTGCTTTCCCTAACAATACCTTCTAAATACTATTGAACATTGCATTAGCAGTACAAATGCATTCACAACACACACGGGGAGATGGCTTGATAGGCTGGGGCCATCACTCACTTCTCCAGACCCTTCCCATGCTGTTGGGTCTGTCTGTCGGTCTGTGACTTGGTCTGTCTGTAGGTCTGTGACTATGCCTGTCTGTAGGTCTGTGACTATGCCTGTAGGCCTTTGACTAGGTCTGTCTGCGTCTGTGTCTAGAGCACACTATGTCTGCGTCTGTCTAGAGCACACGTGTCTGCGTCTAGAGCACACCGTGTCTGCGTCTAGAGCACACCGTGTCTGCGTCTAGAGCACACCGTGTCTGCGTCTAGAGCACACCGTGTCTGCGT